>JBBUKS010497072.1:0-14679 GCA_038050645.1 Hedychium gardnerianum
TTTCCTCCAAACAACTTGATTGCGAGTTTTGATTAGTAAAGGCGAGTGAAATATTTGCTAATGCATGGGGATGCAAGGAAAAAGTCAAGAAGATAAGATGCTACTCTACTGCATATTAGCTTGGGACATCCAGCTTAGTTATTATCCCATAGTGTTAGCTGAAGCGTACATCCACTTCCATATTTTTAATACAGAAGTGTGGACCTTTTTCTACTCATATTGCGGAATAGGTCCTAGTGTTATTACATCTTAAGTATAATTTGGGGATCAAATTCTTATTAGTGGAGGAGAATGTAAGATATCATAATTTAAATAATAAAAAAATAATAATGAATAATTATTTGGCAATTATTAGACAATTTACATAATGAAAACCAAATTTATATGATTCAATGAGGAGATAAAATTATTAGGTTTTTAGGGTTGTTTAGAATACCATTTAAACTTAGGGGTTAATTGGTTCAATCAACCTAAGTTTAAATAGGGAGATAGAAACCCTATTTCTAATCTTTTTATTTCTCTCTCAAAAACATTTCCCCTGAATTTTCTCTTCTCTCCTTTCCCTGATTCTTCTCCCTCACACACCATCGGCCTTCCTTCGGCTAAGAGCTCACGAGATTCAGTTGTCGGCCAAAACCTCACCAGATCCAGTCGTCGGCCAAGAGCTCGCCATCACCGCGGCCAGTCGAGGTCAGGTCTCGGATCCCTCTCCATCTACCCAAGCCCCCCTTTTTTCTCCTCACGAGAGTAGCCGATGCTCTGTCGTTGTCGATGACGGAGTGCGGAGAGGGTGTCAAAGAGGCCAGCCCAATCCCTCTTCCCCTTCTAGAGATCAGCTGCTGACCCTTTCTCCAGCCAGATCTAGGTCGAATCTGTATGATCGTTGTTAGGTCAGATTCCAGACACCATAGCAACCCTTCCCTCTTCTCCGGTCATCTTGGCAGGATCTCTTCACTCAACATTCGGATCTGGAAGCAACCTCACTAGAGACACCACCACTGCCTCTTCGTAGCTACTATTGCCAAGCAAAATCCGACCACCACCGACACTGCCTTGGTTCATCTCTGGCCATCACTACCAGTGGCTTCCATGACCACCACTACCAAGCCAAATTCGACTGTTGTCAGGGTTGGTTGCCACTATTCTGGTTGTTTCTTATATTGTTGACTACTATTTCGGCCACCCCTGCTTTGTCGGCAGCTTCATCATAACAGGTAAGAGATGGGGTGGTTTCAGTTTTGATGAAAATGTGTTGTTCTTGCATATCTATATCTTAGAATTTTGAATGAGACCTAAACCCAAAGGGATAGATTTCCTTGTTTTCTAAGCTTTACCCATTTAGTTACCTATGGAAATTTGGGTTCAAAATTGTAAGGAGGTGTGGAATGATTGGGTTGATCCAATTTGGGTTTCCTAATTGGTTTAAGGTTTTGGATTAGTTATTTAATTCGTGATAGAACTCGGTTATAATTTGTGTTCTACGTTGTAGGATTTCTGATTTGAGGCAAACTCAAGGTCATGAATACATTCAGTACGATCTACATATCAGGCAGGTATTTCTTCCCTTGCTCTCTTTAGTAAGTATATATTGATCTTAGTGCATGATTTGCTACTTTGAATAGGTAGTTGTATTTACCTTGATTCTATTCACATGCTACATGAGTTTGATACCTGTTGCTTGTACTTGGAGTTGATTTATTTATATTCATGCAGTCTCTTTTGTTTTCCTATCTTGTAGTGTGTACATGTGTATGGTGTGCACGATAGGAACATGCTTTATGTGTTGTGTAAACCTCTAGTGGTTAGACACGCATGTGACGTGTACTTATGTTCATATGCTAGTTCCATGTATACACATGTCATGTAGTTGTTAGACATGCGTGTGGCGTGTATTTATGTTCATATGCTAGTTCCATGTAAACTCATGCCATGTAGTTGTTAGACACGAGTGTGACATATATTTATGTTCATATGCTAGTTCTTTGTGTATTCATGTCATGTAGTTGTAAGCACGTGTGTGACAAGTGTTTAGGATATTTATCCTGTGTATCATTACATACATTTATGTTTTGTATATGTGGACACGAGTGTGATGTGTACCTTACCTGTTTAGCATCATGGTATGCATATGTGAATACGTGAGTGACATGTATTGTAGGTGATATGACATGTTAGAAGTTATAACTCATCTCTGTGTTATAATCACGTGTATGACGTGTATTATAGTTGATCTATCTTGATTAGATGTGATGATGTACATTGCATAGATAGACATGTACGATGGTAGGGTTGGTTGTATCCTACTAATCATGGAGATACATGTATGCTATCGATTATGGCTCCCTTCATGTGTGAGCTAGTTGTAGCATCATGGAGATGCATGTATCCTATCGATCACTTCTCCCTTCGGGTGTGAGAGCATCGTAGTAATGCTATTGCTTGCTTATTGTTTGACTGCATGCATCTAGTCTATGGATGAGTTGAGATTTCCTCTCCTAGATAGGGATTGTATACCCTGGGCTGCCCACGAGGCTACCATGGTAGAGAGTTTCTCATGCATGTCGTAGTTAGATAGCTACCTCCTGTCTTCCCACGAGGCTACCGTGGTAGAGCGTTTCTCATGCAAATAGGGACTCTGACATTTCAGACTGCCCACGAGACTACCGTGATAGAGCGTTTCTCATGCATTCCATAGTTGGTGAGCTAGGTGCCTTGGTCATCTTTATACATTGTGGTGGAGCATCGCTCCCACATATGATGATTTATTGTGGTGGAGAGTTGCTCCCACATATTTTGATTGTATTCTAATACTGGCACTGGTACATGCATATGAGATGTTGTACCCATGATATTCATTACATGTGACTACTCATGATACTATGTGCAGTTGAGTAGGGTGATGGTGTAGTAGATGCATTCATGTGTACTTCTGGTTGGTGAGTATAATTTCCTTTGAGATTGTATATCTTTGAATCTCCTTACTTTTAGATATCATGCATTATCTTCTATTACCCGCTGAGTATTCTTTTGTACTCACTACCCCTTGCTTTCCACTATATTTTCAAGTCAGCAGGTAAATGTTGATTGGGTCGCTTGGAGGATTCTGCTCACGCCGTCTCATTCACATCGAGCGTTGGTTTATCTGTTTCATTTCAGTTTGCTTTACTTCCGCATTTACTTATTGAACTTGTGTTGTAATAATTGACTTGTATTTGGACTTTTTGGTTTACTCTAGTTATGTACTTGGTGTTTTAAGCTGTGCCGGCATGTAGTCAAGTTTTGAATTTTATGTG
Source organism: Hedychium gardnerianum (assembly GCA_038050645.1). NCBI lineage: Eukaryota > Viridiplantae > Streptophyta > Magnoliopsida > Zingiberales > Zingiberaceae > Hedychium > Hedychium gardnerianum. Next base: position 3,294 of record JBBUKS010497072.1, read on the forward strand.
TGGGGTAGACCCTACTCTGGTTGGTTTTATTTTATACCCTGCATGGTTGTGTTTAACTTGAGTTTTGTGGACTCATATCATGTTGTAACTAAGATTGTCACAAGGGGTATTGTCCGTCTCAACGACCAAGTGTACCTCTAGGGCGTGACAGGCCGTGAGCTGCTTGGTCATGGTCGGCCAAGCTCCGGCCATGTGGCTGCGAGTTAGTTGGTCGCGGTTAGCCAAGGGTGAGACCAGGGGTCGTGAGCAGCTTAGCCGCGGTCGGCCAAGCGCGCGGCTAGGGGGTTGTGAGCAACTTGGCCGTGGTCGACCAAACGTGCGGCCAGGGGGCCGCGTGCAGCTTGGCCGCGGTCGGCCAAGCTTGCTTCCCCCCTTGTCAGAGATGAAATGCAAGAAAAGAGGGGAGTGTTGGGTAGAGTACCCGGGTGCTAAAGAGGAGATCGTTGGAGGTGAAAGCGCCGAAGGTTGAAAGCGTGGAGACCATATTAGGGTTCTGCCCTCATTTTTATCCTAACTTTAGCGACAAAATTACATTTCCATCGCTACTTAACGATGAAATCTTGATTTCGTCGTTAATTGAGGAATAATTAACAGCAAAAAATCCATCCTATCATTGATTAACGACGGAATCGAGTTCCCATCGTTGATTAATGACGGAATCTAGGTCCCATCGTTAATCCTTCTCTGATTAGCGAGTGAGAATATATTCAAGTCCCATAACAGCGACGAAACCTTGTTTAGTCGTTAATCCTTCACCTATTAACCATGGAAGTTTTTTTTCGTCGCTAATCAAAGACGGGAAACTATATTCCGTCGTTACATCATGATTCCGTCATTGATTAATGGCAGGTTATATATTCCATCGTTAATTAATGATGAAATCATGATTCCATCATTGATTAACAATGATTTAAATATTCCCTCATTAATCAACGATGGGTGTTAATTTTTGTCGTTATATCCGTCGGTAATATGAGTTTTTTTTAGTGATATTGCGACATATCCATCGGTCCAACTGGTAAATGCACCACTGCTTGCTGAATAAATTTTATACATTTATCACATAATTATCAACTCGGCTATGCCTTGCACTACTTGCATAATACATTCGTAAAAAAAAATGAAATATGTCATCATGGCGGCCCCTCATGACTACCCCATACTATTAAGAGGGAGTAAATCAAGAAACCAAAATGAGTCCCATGTGAGAAGATATATCCATGACTTTTATTGAGATTCAATTCTTATTTGAATTTAATAAATTTTTCACATAGTGATAAACTCGATCATCCCTGGATCTTGCTTGCTGAATAAAAAAAATGATTAATTAAGTCAAGTAATGTCAAACCTAGGGCGACCGGTCTAGTCCCACGGAAGTTTCCCATCGGCTGCTAGGATAAATCGGGAAGCGCTAATAGAGGTTTATTCAAATGACCAACATTCTTAGGCTCGCTTCTCACTAGAGGAAAAAATCCCTTGTAATGCACCGCAACTGAGATTTAAACTTTAAATCTCTTAATTATTTATTGAAGGACCTAACTATTATACTATTATCTTGAGAGAGAGCTTGTTGAATAAAAAAATGATTAACCAGATCGGGTAACATCGGATCTGGGGTGATTGGCCCGGCCCCACGGAAGTTTTCCATCGGCTACTAGGGTAAATCGGGAAGCGCTAATAGAGGCTCATCCAAATGACCAGTATTCTAAGACCCGCTTCTCATTGGAGGAAAAATTTACTGCAATGCGCCGTAGCTGAGATTCGAACCTTAGACCCCTTGATTAATCATTGGAGGACCTAACCATCGCACCATTGCCCCGGGGACGAGAGCTTGTTGAATAAAGAATGGTTGGGAAGTGGTTGTCCTTCCATGGAATTCTTAGATTAGATGCTCTTTAATTAACTCGAGGAGATTAATTAAGCTGAAAAGTTCATAATGCCTCGAGTAATATCACTTAGCTAACAAAATGAAATGCATACGAAATAAAGTTCATTGCCCTATTTGATTGGTGTAGTTGATATTTATATGAATAATTATTTTAATAAATTTTAAGGTTAATTTTTAGTAGGTACAAAATATTTTGTTGGGTGTCTAATCTGTTTCATATAAAGGGTCACTGTATTAGGACAAATGCTCCCGTGATTTATCTCCTTTTAAAAAGTGTGAAACCGCCCTAGAGGGGCGATAAATAACAATTTCATATTTTGCTCCAATATGAGTGTACTTTATTCACCCTCATGAGTTGATACAGTTGGTACCTATATGAGTGGTTGTTCCAATAGGTCTTGGGGTTAATTTTCAGCGGTTACAAAATATCTCACTGGGTGCCTGACCTTCCCTATGTAAAGGGTCATTGTGCTATGATAAATGCTCTCCGTGATTTATCCCTTTTAAAGAGTATGAGATCATCCTAAAAGAACTTATGGTAACACAAAATGATAACGTTTACCCCAGGTGTCTCTCACAGTCGGTTCCCAGGTTATGTGAAGGGAGATAAATCATGAGTGACTATTAGTTCGAGCAATGATCAATGTATGAAAGAAAATAAAAATCTGACTATTAATTAAAAATTAACTTCATATATTATAATGATAATATTTTATGTATTAATTAACTGTTCGTCTTAAAAAGACCATCCTAAAGGAACTTATGAGGCTATGACAGAGGGAGGATGATATCCAAGACCATCTTTTCTTTAATTGTTCAGTAAATCGAGCCTTGTGGATTAAAGTGCACATTTGGCTAGGTATCCGATAGAAAATGAGAACTCTGAGACTGATATTACTAAGTCTTCAAAAGGAAGATCAGAGGCTCGGGGTGTAGTGTAAAGATGAATATTTTGGCTATGTCATGTATGATATATCTCATTTAGTAATTTAAGAACTATTATAATTTGAATGGAAGGGTATCAAATCTTGACAGGATGTTCATAAAATCTAAACAAATGTGTTTAAAATTTTGAACTCTTAGATTATATATTCTTGTTTGGTTCTTAATATAATTTACCTTTAAATCCTACTACAAAATAAAAATTAAAAGGGTATTTTTGTTATTATTTTTTATTTTTTAAAATGCACCATCTAGTCAAAACAGATATATAAGTTATAAATATAAAAAAAATGTTAAAAATCTTTTTAAAAAATAATAGAGAGAAAATAATACAATATTTTATTATAAATCTTTAAAAATTACTAAATAAGTTATAAAATTTGTTAGGTTGACAGGTCATGAACTTTGATAGATTTAATGACATATACTAACAAACTATTCGAGTAAAATCAGCCTTTGATATTTTAGAAGAAAAAAACAGATTTTTTTAATTTTTATTTGCCTTTTTAATACTATTTCATCTTATAGAAACATTTCAATAATAATAAAATTTAATAACTAAAAAAAGTGTTAATTTAGAAGGGTCCTTTTGAAACATTGGACGTCCATCAATTTGTAGGGAAAAAAAACAGAGAAGAGTGGCAATGCCATTTGGTTTGAGGCAATTGACCAAAGGCACATTTAAAAATTCTCAAAAGACGTATTTAGCTTTTAGATTTTTTTAAAGGACGTATTTGTTTCTCATTTTACCCCTTTCGTCAACAATCGATTTCATTCCCTTTTTCCGAAGCATCTAAGGCACATAATATCTGAGCCACTCAAAAGTCAAGTTGAGCTCTGTGCTTACCTTATCTCTTCCTATTTTTGGCTCAAAAGTCACGTTGAGCTCTGTGCTTACCTTACCTCTTCGTATTTTAAACACAACTATTCCATTACAAAACACACATTTTGGCAGGATATCAACAAAGTAAATATACTGGTCGAAGACTAAATCCTAAAAGTTAAAGAAAAACTTTGAAAACTAATTGTTCTCCAAATTAAAGAAAATTGATCAAGATTTCAGTATAACAACTCATTTGGTATTTTTTTATCGATTCTCTTCAAGATTTTCTCATGTATATATTATATCGAATACAGTTCTTATTTTTTATATCGAGTATAATATATATTTGTTTAAAAAATATTGTTTAGGGTTTTTTTTATCGTCCATTGTTGTGTAATTGAGGTTTTTGTAGAGATCAGTTGATGTTGTAAATACAATCATTTGATTTTAAATGATTAGTTTTCTTATATGAGATATTATATGGTGAGTGTTGGTGTTGGAAGCACAACATTTAATCCAAGGTTTTGATGTATGACTAAGGTTAAAGTTAGGTTTGTTGAGATTTAACAGATTGTTGTCAAGTGTGCAAGAGCAGGTTTCTTGACAAGAAGAAAAGTCCTAGCAAGTGATGCTAAGTAGTGGAAAAGTCCTAGTGAGTGAAGTTATGCAGTGACAAGTCCTAGTGAGTGAAGCTAGGCAATGACAAGTTCAAGTGTAGTAAGATGGGAGTTGAAGTCTTGGCACACAAGTCCAAGTGGAGTCAGATGGGAGCTGATTGCTTGGCAAACAAAGTCCAAGTGAAAGTAATTGGGAGTTGTAACTTGACAACTCAAACTAGATTGGTTAGCTAGAAGCTGGACATCTAATCAAGTAAATGCGAGTAACTTTAAATTCTATATCATACTCATTACGCGTAACCGAAGCGTACGGGCGACTAGAACAACTTCCAGGTGACCGATTCAGCGATCCGAGCGGTGCAGTCAGGATGAAGTTTAACCCTACCCAAGCAGCCGGAAAGGGTTCGAGCGATCGGAGAATGTGAACGACATTATCTACTGGATAGACGTTGTAGCCGCGTCAATATGAATCAAGCAACCGGGTAGGCTCCAGTTAACCGGGATGTGACACGTCAGTAATAGAGAGGGGCTATATAAAGGCCTCGATGCAGAGCTTTCAACTCACGCATTCTTTTTGAATCCTTCTCTGTGCTCGTGCTCTAGTGTTCTCATGATCTCTGTGCTACAACAATGACACGCTGCAACCTGCGCTTCATTTATGATCGATAACATCTAGAGTAATTTTTATATTTATTGTTGTTGCCTCATTTTTGATATTGTGCTTAATTTTTAGATTCTTTTTCTGTAAGGTTTTTCCACTTAGGAAAAATTAAGAAATAAGAATTATATTTTATTATTATTGTGCGTGCTTACTTTTTGGTCTAACTAATAATCTGTTAACTGATACTCTGCTAAGTTTATATATTTCCACTATGCTATTTTTACTCTGTTTATCTATTTATTTTTAGAATTATCATCTCATAAAATCGCAACGCTATTCACCCCCCTCTAACATCGAATTCGATCCTACAATTTGATATCAGAGCGGGTTGAGTTGATAGTAACTAGGAAAGCCTGGTTAGGTGCATGTCTAGGTTGGGTAAGGAGTACCCTACCTGGTGTATCTAGTCAAGTGGAACTAATAGAAAAGCTAACTCACCTCACTCTAAACCAGTTAGACCAAGATGTTTTATTAAAGTTGATTTAGCTCTAAATTCTTAAGTTAGCTTTGTCTTAAGAAGTGATCATTGTTCCAATCAAGAAGGCCTCTGTGCCTCGCTACTACCTAGGGTGAACTTTGTGCTTTGAGTTGAAACAAATAAATCAAATCAATTAATAATCCGAGCCTAGCCCACGCCAAATCCAACCCTAACTACAACCAAACCAAACTCAAACCAAACCAATACCCTATCCTAGACCTTAATACAACTTGAACAAATTTGTGTTTGCACGAAATGTCTTTACAAGAAAGATTCAGCACAACCCGCCCTCCTCTCTTCAATGACAACAACTTTGTCTATTGGAAAAGTAGAATGGAATATTATATTATGAATGAGATAGAAAACTATCTGATAATAAAGGAAGACTTTGAACTACCTTACAAATGATAATGGCCAGCTAGTCCTCTACTGCAACTAGACAAGTGAAAAATAAAAGAAAGCATCAAGCCAATGTTAGAGCCACAACTACACTGTAGTGCAGGCTAACTCAGGAAAAACTAACTAAAGTTGTACCTTTCAGCAATGTTAAACAACTCTAGGAAAAACTAATTGAATTGCATGAAGGCTCAGCTGACTCACAAACTGCTAAAAATGATCTACTACTAAGTCCGCGCCAAAATATTCAAATGAAAGAGGATGAAATAGTAAGTCAGCTCCATAGTCGCTTTAAAGAAATCCTAAACGACATTCATGCAATTGGCGAACAAGTCGATAATCGCGAATTGATCATGTACGCACTTAAGGCTTTTTCAAGGACCACCTTGTGGGCATCAATGGTTGATGGTTATGAAGTATCCAAGGATCTTTCTGTTATAAAATTAGATAAATTCTTTTATGATTTTGAACTTCATGAGCAGACTAACCTTGATCAGAAGGAGAAGGGTATAACTTTAATTGCTGGTAAATCAAAGACAAAATTCAAACCAAAAGAAGAGACCAAATTAGAATCCGAGTCTGAATCAACAATTGATGAAGATGATCTATCTTTAGAAGTTGCACATTTGGTTAAAAGGATGATCCGACGGAAGAAATTTACTAGGAGATTTGGGAAGAAAAAATCTTGAACAAGGATTTAGCCAATGTTTGATGCTTCGAACGCAACAAAAAGGGTCACTTCAAAAATAATTGTCCACTTTTAAAGGAGAAAGAAAAAGAACCTACAAAGAAGAAGAAAAAAAAGATGTTAAAGGTCACATGGGATGAGTCATCATCAGAATCTGAATTAGACTCATATCAAGTCAACCTTCTAGCATTGATAGCAATCAGAGAAACATCAAGCCTAGAGTCCGAGTCAGAATATAACTCAGCATCATACTCAAGTTAGGTCAGCGACTCAGACGAGTTAGCTAATGAGGTAACAAATCCATTAACTAAAAAATTATATGCTATTGTTGCTTATTTGACTAAGACTCTAGCTAAATACAAGTTAAAAGTCAATTCTTTCTTTAAGAAGATCAAATACCTTAAGGAAAAGGCTAACTTAGACTTATTAATTCATGTTAGTCAAGATGGGATCTCTACTCAGGTGTCAAAACTTGAGGAAGAGAATTCTAACTTGGAAAACCAAGTTAGTGAGTTACAACTAACGTTGAGCAAGTTCACATCTGAGTCTAAGTATTCATACATGATGCTTGAATCCAGACGATCTACATACAACAAGGCTGGACTTGGATTTAGTTCGAGCCAAAATCATGTTTCCTATTTTTCCTTAGCCAACAGAAATGATAAAAGTAAGATGGCTTGGGTTCCCAAATTGTACTTAGTTAATCGAGTAAGAAATAAATATTTCTGTGTGCCTAAACAACATATTCATGTGGTTAATATTAATGTATGTCATGTTAACTCAACGACTAGATTGAAATATGTTAGAGCTCCAACTTAAGGGGGACTATCTTCTACATCTTTTAGACTAGGAATGATTTAAACCATGTTTGCTCTTTATGTTTAAATATGTTTTTCAAAATTAAATATTTTTCTATTTTGGATTTAATATCTATTGATTTATTCATTGTAAAATGGACTTATCCTAGGCCCTACTGTAGACTACATGTTCCTATAGTTCTAGGCAGCAACATCTCACAAAAACCTAAGGTATGACTTGGTTGTGTTTGAAAAACATAGAAAGACATAAGATGCTTAGGACTACAACCTTGATTCAAGATGTTTATGTCAATGCATCAACATGAATTGAGACTAAAAACTTTACATTGATCAAGTCAGTAATTTCCATGTTAAACAACTTGACTTCATAAATTAAAGTTGAAAAACTCTTACTTAACTTGACCAACCGATTGAAAGCTCTTTTCCTATAAGTAGTCAAGCTTGAAATCAAAGTTGGACATTTCAAAAAGATTTTTCAAACTTATTTTGATATAAAACTTAGATAAGTTTTCAAATATTATTTTCTTAAATTCCTATTAACTTTTATTCAAAAAAAAATTGTGTGAATTTAGGGATTGGTTGAACTCAAATAAAACTAACATTTTCCAAAAACTCATCACCTTGACTTTTCGATCGCCTGTAAAGTATACAGCGATCGATAATCACCCGCTTGAAATTTAAACTACGTTGACTAGGGTAGGTTAAAAGTCGATATATGGTCGACCCTAGCCATACACAGTCGCCCATATTCGAAAAATTACATTTATTAAGGTGGTGAAAATTAGGTTCCTAGTTGCCCGGGAGTATACATAGTTGCCCGCGTGACCTCAAACGAGTGCCCCTGATTAGACGTATTGGGTCGATCGGGTAGCCCTACGGTCGCCCCGACATCCTTTATATAGGCGACCACAAGCAGCCACTGAGACCCTATGCCAACACAAAATTTCTTCCACCCAAACTTAATTTCCGACCCTATTTTGAGTCTGTTTTTGATCCAAGTGTCGAGTTCATGTACTCCTTCATCATCATGCCTAGGTAACATTTGGACTTATTTTTCCATTGCTTCAACTCTTTATTCATGATATCTTTATCTCTTACTTATTTACTATTATTTAAACTTTTATAGCAAAATGTAGAGCTATTAATGCTAGTACCTCACAGCATCCTTAGGATGACTCTAGGTATCCTTTTGATGACCTTAGACGTAGATATGACCAACACACATACATTACCATGCACACTAGATATCTAGATAGGAGGTTCTTCACAGATCACTGTGCGGACATACTGAAGATCATAACCTACTATGCTTTGTCCACTCTTATTTACTGCAACTAGGTAGTAAACAATGATCTATGTGTCGAGTTCTATAACAACTTGGCTAACGTAGATGATTTTTCCTTTACATCTAGAGTTGGAGGTGTTGACATCACATTCACACCTGATCTGATTAGAGACTAAATTGAGTTGCATCCCTCAGCCTCCACTTCTACTATTATCTATGTCCTTCTCTACCTTTTCTTGACCCATATTATGATATTACTTTGGATCACATCTATGCATATATTTTTGGTGTCGAACGGACTCCGACTGTTGTCAACTTCAGCTCTATCCAGCTTAGGGTTGAAGATTATGTCTTATATAAGGTTCTAATTTCCTGCATCCTACCTATCAATACTAGGGACATTGCTATGATGCGACCATTCCACTTATTTCTTCTATATGCTCTTAGACAAAGAATGGACATTAACTTTGGTTTATAGATCTTTAGGTCCATCATCTATCCCTCTAGCATGTCCACTATCCGACGAGTCCATATGCCCTACTGCCATATATTGACTCGCATCTTTGCATCACTAGGGATTGATGTGTCCCAAGGTAGCATCACACCATTGATAGAGTTTGATCATATAGGCCTTAGAAATTTCACCTTAGCTAAGATGGTCCTCAGAGAGAAAACCTTAGTTAGGAAGGATGGGAGGCATGTCTCTCGATCCTCAGATATTAACGATATTTTGGTTGCTTTCGATGATGATCCGTCTCAGCTGCCAGCACTTCCACCTCCATTGACCTTAGAGGACCGAGTGATCCAACTTGAGGATACTGTCATCTGCTAGTTTCAAGATATGAGGGCACAAATGCATGAGATGATGGATATGATATGTGCCCAGTACTCGAGCCAACAGCCTATCCCTCCGATTAGATCTTTCCTAGCAAATTTTTCTAGTATTTTGGGATATCTTGACTTGACTTGTAGTTGATTTGATACTTGACTTGCAGTTGTTGCTTATCTTGGATTTGTGTGATTTCTTATTTTGGATGTGTTGACTTATGTTTGACTTTACTAGCCGTTGACTTTATTTTGATATATTTAACTGTTATATGTCTTATTTGTGCATTTATCTGTGACTTGATCATATACTTACACCATTTTCCTATTTAGCTTATTTATTTGATTGATTTTACAAATTAACCCATTTTGATCTATGAAAAAAGGGGAGAGAAATTAAAGTTAATTTTTTTTATAATTCAGGGGGAGTTAAAAATTAAAATTTATATATTCATGTATGATTGCGCCTAATCTTATTTATTTTTCCTACATTGAATATAAATTCAATCATTTCTTAATTATGATTTTTATTAACTTTAACTTAGTTTTCAAACTATCAAAAATGAGAAGATTGTTGTTGGGAGCACAACATTTAACCCAAGGTTTGAAGTATGACTATGGTTAAAGTTAGGTTTGTTGAGATCTAATAGATTGTTATCAAGTGTGCAGGAGCAGGTTTCTTGACAAAAGAAAAAGTCCTAGCAAGTGAAGCTAGGCAGCGGAAAAAGTCCTAGTGAGTAAAGTTAGGTAGTTGAAAAGCCCTAGCGAGTGAAGTTATTTAGTGACAAGTCCTAGCGAGTGAACCTAGACAGTGGAAAAGTCCTAGCGAGTGAAGCTAGATAGTGACAAGTCCAAGTGGAGTAAGATGGGAGTTGAAGTTTTAGCAGACAAGTCCAAGTGGAGTAAGTTAGGAGATGATTGCTTGGGAAAAAAAATCCAAGTGGAAGTAGCTGGGAGTTGTGTCTTGGCAACTCAAATTAGATGGGTCAGTTGGAAGCTGGACATCTAGTCAAGTGTGAGTAAATTTAAATTTTATATTATACTCATTACATGTAACCATTGCAGGGAAGCAAAGTTCGACAGTTTCAGACGATCGGAGGGAGTCTGGGGCGATTGGCTCGTGATAACTCTCGATGAGTGAAGTCGGAGGTTCACGTGACCATATTTGTGTCGGGGCGACTGAAGCAATAGGCGACTAGAGCAGCTTTCAGGCGACCGGTAGAGGATGAAGTTCAACGATGTGATCAAGATGAAGTTTGACCTTACCAGGCGACCGGAGAACGCGAACGACATTACCTACTGATAGACGTTGTAATGATATCAGCATGATTCAAGCACCGGGGAGGCTCCATTTGATCGAGATGTGCCACGTCAGCAATAGAGAGGGGCTATATAAGGTCCTCAAGGTAGAGCTTTAAACTCACTCATACTTTCTGAATCCTTCTCTATGCTCATGCTCTAGTGCACTCGTGATCTCTATGTTACAACAATAACACACTGCAACCTGTGCTTCATTTCTGATCGGCAATATCTAGAGTAATTTTTATGTTTATTGTTGTTGCCTCATTTTTGATATTGTGCTTAATTTTTAGATCCTTTTTCTTTAAGATTTCTCCACCTAGGAGAAATTATGAAATAAGAACCATATTTTAATATTATTGTGCGTGCCTACTTTCTGGTCTAACTAATAATCTACTAAGTTTATTTATTTTCGCTATGCTAATTTTACTATATTTATTTTTAGAATTATTAGCTCATAAAATTCATAACGCTATTCACCTCCCCTAGTGTCGAGTTCGATCGTATAGTGAGTGAGCAAACAAATATATATATATATATATATATATATATATATAGAGAGAGAGAGAGAGAGAGAGAGAGAGAGTTTTGTTAGCCTGCACACCTTACCCTGCACAACCATGGGCACCTGCTGAGGTGGCCACCTGCACATCATTGATCAAAATA
>JBBUKS010497101.1:0-14675 GCA_038050645.1 Hedychium gardnerianum
CGAGCGATAGCGACGTGTGACTAAAGGAAGGGACGAGCGATAGCGACGTGTGACTAAAGGAAGGGACGAGCGATAGCTTAGTGGAAAGGGGCGAACTACAGCAAACTTATCCCCGACCATGACAGAAAGACGAGTGATGCATTAGACTATTTGTACGAAACTTCGGTTCTTCTCGACAGGAGGGGTAGAGGAGGGTCGGCAGGTAAGCAGGAGAAGAGAGGCGTAATGTAATGGAGAAGAGGCTGCCCTCCCAATAAAAGTGGTGGTGGAGAAGAAGGACGTGAAGATTCAAACTCCGGGAGCGATACATGAATTAGACCTCCGGGAACGATCACCGACGTGGGGAGCGATTAGAAGAGTGCCATAGAGGAGGGCGAGGAGCGGACAAGTCCCTAACCCATAGCAATAGAGCATGCCAGCGCTTGCCCGTAAAGAGAGCCCTCCACCCCCTGTATGTAGATGTAGACCCCGTAGGAAGGAGCGCACCGAATCCGGATTCCATATCCAATGCCGAACCTGTATTGTATTGTATAGAATTGTAAGTGAGAAAGCCTACGCTGCTTGCACGAAAAGAAACGAAAGCAAGAACGATAGCGTCGTCGAATAACAAGGAAAGCCGCCAGGGAGGGAATCCATCGTGAATTTCTCGCCTTTGTGATCATGACATGACGCAGGGGATGACTGACTCCTCCCTTAGTAATTAAATTCGTTCAGTAAGTGGCCCCTTCCTCGAGCAGTATGACTTTTGGTCCACAGGCAATATACCAATTCCAATTCAATATTATGTATATATACTTGCTTGCTCCGTTTGGTCTCTTACTGTTATGTCCCTTGGATTCAACAAAGGGAGATGAGAGACTGGATTTTTGACTTTTTCTTTAATGCACTTTGAGTAGGTTCAAAGGTGTTGGTGAGGCAAAACTAGAACTATTCCGAAAAGAGCATACCCACGGGCGGGCTTACGCAAGGACACTCATAAAAGGCAGGCGAGCTACTTTGCTGAACTATATTTTTCTTTGAAAGAGCGGTGCTCCTTTTCCGTCTTCTTTTCTTGGTGGTTGTGCCCTGCGGGGGGGGAGGATAAGAATGAAAAGGTAGAGGCGGTAGCTTCAGCAGATAGGCATATAAAAGAAAAAGTGTTCTTCGTGCCATAGTAGTTCTAGGCCTCAGGTAGAGCCCGAGAACATATTCAATTCTACGGGAATGGGTTTTCCTTTATCTATCTAATCTAGATCTGCAAGGTTTAATGATGGAAGCGAAGGAAAGTGGTGCGAGTAAAGGCTATGGCATTGGTTGGGAAAGTCTGCCCGAGTGGGGACAACCGAAAAAAAAAAGCCGAATGAGTACTAGAAAGAACCAGAGTTCATCCTTTCAACAAGAAAGAGAGAAAAAAGAAATCCTACTGAATAGGTTTTAACAGGAGATCCCGCCAGTTCGTAGTCTTTCAATTTCAACGCTACCTTACGCAGAGGACAGAGTTCCCAGGCTCCGGACAGGGAGGGGAACTCCTAGGCAGACGAAAGACTAGTTCCGCAGAGGACTCGGGAGGTGCTTTGATATGGTCTGGGAGCGTGGAAGAGAGAAGTGGAGCACGCCTCCTCTCCAAAGCACGAAAGGAAAGCTCGGGCGGGTCAAAAAAGAACACGAAACGAAAGCTTTAGAAAGAACTCAAAGTCCGGAAAAGAGTTTTGCTATAAAAGTCTCTAGAGGAATGAGTCTCTCTTCGGCAGTCAAAGTGAAAAAGTCTCTTTCTATTTTCTTTTTTTCAATCTCAGATTGACCAATCACGGATCTACTCTTCATGGGTTCGAGTCGTGCCCAATCAAAGGAGCTCGTTCGACCTGCTCTGCTTTACGGTGCGATGGGGAGGAAAGACTCTTTCAAAGGTAAGACCATACGAGTGCGGAAAAACGGGCTCTGTCGGTGACGAAGCTCAGAATGAGGAAATAGCACTCGGAATGGGAATAGGAAGAATAATAGTAGTTCATGGAAGTTGAGCTAATAGGCTTGAATATAAGGGACTTTCTTCCGTGACGCCGGCGATCGGATAGATGCCTCGGGAGGGGTTGTGACCCTTGTTAGGCTGAACAGCCGGTAAAGAACTTTGATTGTTAGCTCATACTTCTACCTCCTAGGCAAGACTTGATTGAAGTGAGTACTGTACTGACTCTTGCCACTATTTGCATCTAACCTATGCTCTAGGCTGAAATTGAAGGCTCTGAAAGAGGCGAAGACAGACATATTTGACTTCTCGAACCTACGCCAGCTAAACTAAAGGAATGATTGTCACTAGGCCTGTTCTCCTCTATCGCTCCTGGAAAGGTTGGTTTTTTAATCCCAACCGCCCGAACTGCTTTATATTGATTCTTTCTATACCTTTCAAGAGTGGCATGGCAGGATCATAAATGATTTCAGCACCTAAGCTTCACTTTGAGTTGTTCAGTTGAACTCAGATCTCTAAGCTTTATTCCGCCCTTTCTATTGAACTTAGAAGAGTGAGTGGGAATGCCCGCCCTGCAGAACGAGAAGGTGTTTACGAAGAAGGGAGTGATTCAAGACTAACCTAACCTAAGTATCCGACGCGAACTCACCTAACGAAGAGAGAGAAAGAGCCAGCGCTCATGCTAACCTTACTACTGTAGCCCGTGCGAATGAAGCCAGCCAGCTCTATCGATCTCTCTTCTGGGTCTGACCCCATTCACTTCTTAGTGTGTGATGCCGATTACTCCATCTCTCTATAGTCTCTCGCTTGCTTATCCACACATCTCATTCACTCTTTTCCTCGTTTCGCATCTTATCGTCCAATTCTTGTCAACTATTCTCATAGTATGGGTCTTAAGGCGGCTAGAGCGAAAGCACTCAATAAGGAATGGGCTAACAAAACAAGTAGTGGAATGGTACAGGAGCGAACGACAGTGACGCGGGCTATACTGGCGTCGTGGAATGGTACTCGGCACCACATCTTGCTTCATTGCACAGTTCGGGAGCAGAATCGTGTATTTGCGACTGGGACGGAGTTGGGGACGAGCGAAAAGAACATTCGGTCACTCTTCTTAGTTGGTCCGTCCACCCGTGGGAGACTCAGAGGGAGGGCGGAAGGGTAGGGAGCTCCGAGAGGTGCGAAGTGGGATCAAGTAATGGAACCGGCTCCAGTAGAGGAAGGCATGAGACCTAGACTCCGGAGCACTCCAAAAACCTATTGAATGCAGTGCTGCAGTGGGATTTTGAGCACTCAAAGCATTCTGGAATGGAAAGTTCATTGGATAGGGATGGCTTACTTGCCAGGATGGTCCGATCACATATCCCCTCAAGCAAGGTCGAAGTTTAGCGTAACGTAAGGCAATAGGAGGTCGAGCAATGCCATGGTCCACTGGGCTTAGTTTCAAGGGTTGGAGAAGTTTTCATGGTAGGGGGAGAACTAGGGAGCCTGCCTATTAGAATAGGAGTGCGTGGTCTGAATGTGGAGGGATCGCTGGTAAGGGGAGAGGACAAGGAAGTCAGGTTCGTAAGGCATAGGAAGACCCCAATATAACCAATAGGAAGGGGCAGTCCAATACAACCAGGAAGAAGGATTGCTTCTCATGGTGGAATTATAAGTATAGTATAAACCTGCAGGTACAACAATAGTCAAGTAAGGTGTCAGAGACTTCAACTGAAGCTGCTGAGGCTTAACCAATAATCCTAAGCTCTATCCTACAAAGGGTGTCCCAGAAGAATCCCATTGGTGCAAGTCCGTGTGGTTCTCAATCCTTTTTATGCCGCCCGTCCTTTGAGCCTTGAACAAAGCCTGATTCTAGCCTATACTACGATCGGGGTCTTGAATTGAAGTCAGTTCCTTCCGCGCGCAGATCTTATTTAAGACCCTACCTCCTCGGACTAAGCCCTATAAGAGCGTGCACCGCTCCGTGGGCTTATTATACAAATAATAATAATGACTTTCTAAAGCAGCTTGAGTCTATCAGGTACTATTCAGGTCAGAAAGCTAGGTGCCAGTTACACTTCCTTTCTCCCTTTAAGACCTTTAAGTACCAAGTCATTCTGGAGAAATGGGTTATGACTTGTCATCTTTCTAATGCAGCTTAGAGAAGCAACGAATAGCACATAGCATAGTTAGTCTTTTTATAGTCAGGTTCCAAGCCCCTGCGTGGATCCTGCTAGTTTACAAAGGTTCTTGCGCCTTTAATCTTAATTAAAGTCTCCCCCCTCCTCTCCTCTTGCTTAAAGATTTGAGATCTTCCCACTACTCTGACTCTATAAGACTCTGATTGGGCATGCGGGTCGAAAGTCCGCCGCACCGTCGATTGGATCACGAACTCTAATATAAGACGCCTGCAGCACCAGCGAGTCAATTTCCAGAGTGCATGAGCATGGGCTGACCAGACATAGCCAGGCGCTAATCGAATCCTTTCCTAACCTCTACTGAAAGGGGAAAAAGAACCTATCATATAAAGAGGGGCCCACTTGTTCGGGGAGTACCTAATGTTGAAATGACCTAAAGCATGGTGCCGAACTCAGCTCTCAATCCCACTACGCGGTGCAAGGGCGCCTCACTCTATGGGACCTCAGAACCGCGCTTAATTATCTCTTTTACCATAAGCAAGAAGCATCTTCCCCTGTGGATCTTGGATTCCTGTGCCCGTGTAGGTAGAAAAGAACCTACGAACGGCCTCCTATACCAACCACTTCAAACTAATGAGACGTGAGCTCTCGCGAGAAAAGAAAGTAAAGTAAGAAAGAAGTCAAGTAAGAAAGAGCCCTTCTAGGATCGGAACCGAACTAGCTAGTCTTCACTGACGCAAGTATCAGCTCAAATATCACTAGAAAAGAAAAGACACGTCCATATGGATGCACCTAACGTTGCAAACCTATTGCCTGGCCCCCCTCTCTTTTTGAAGTGGAGCCTATCCTTACTTCGCTCCGCACCTTTCTCTTAGCAAATTCTTTTCTTGATTGGAGACTTCCTGGGGAAGGGTAAAGGAATGATCCCGACTTCATAGCTAAGAGCTTCTTCTTATTCTTGTTCTTCCGGGATCTTCTTCATTTTATAATAATAGAGATGCTGTCTTCTTCAGAATCTCGTACGGAGTAGCGGAGCCCTGGTTCTTTTCTTCTTGTGTTAGAGCCTTTGAGTGCAGTGCTTGAATCATATAATCAATAACTCCCGTACTTTTCTTGCCTTATCCGCTGGGGATCCACCTGTCTAAGCTAAACATTATCAAGTTTATGGAGCAAGAGCAAGTCCTTCTTAGGGCAAAAGCAATGGGGTATAGGGCAAGGTGAAGAGAAGACCCGGGCTTGGAGGCCTTGAAAGTTCTAGATGGCCCACGTCGAATACTTGAATAGAAAGAGTTGTGAATGGACGAGGATTAGGACCTCCCAGGGGGGAGGGATACTCATACGCAGGGCTGGAAGTTTTATCTGATCCCAAAGAGCAAGAGGGTCACTTTCTAATTATCTACGGGTCTGGCTTCTTGAGTTGAGGAAGTCCTCTAATCTAAAACAGCTCCTAAGCTCAGATCTGACGATAAAGACTTGAGTGCCACTTGGGAAAGCAATCTTGAGTTTTTTTTTCACTTGACCGTCTCCCCCTCCCTCTTCCAAACTACCTTTCAACTTCCCTGACTTTCTCGTATTCTTAGATTAGAGTCAAGTCTTGTGTTAATAGAGAAAGAGATGCTTGCTTCTGCGCTTAAGAAAGCAGGCGGCTATCCTTTCCTTCGAAAGACCCCTCAGGCTTTGATCGCGAACTAGCTAGTATATATATGACGATGAATCCATCACACTGACTCCAGTACTCAATCCTCTCTTTATCTTTTATCCCTTGCTAAACTGATAGTATGGAGAACTCTGTCCCCCCTCCATACAGGTGACTTGACCCTCACCCGTCCGAGATAGCGGTGCTTTCATTGGTGAGATGGGTGTGGTGTAGCCCTCACTTATGTGAGGGTCTGGTGCCATTGCTCGCCCCTCCCCTCTCTACCCTTTTCCTAACCCTGTGAGTTAGCTTTCACCTGTCGATAAGGAATCCCCCTCCCTTAGAGTTGGCTTTGGTTCGCCTTTTGCTCTGCCCTCTGCTATCTCCTTAAATATGAGGCATGCGCAGTCCCCCCCCCCCCGGCTCTTCGTCTCCCTCGCAGCTCGCTGAGACATGTGTACCACTTGATGAGCCTCGCATGCACTTTAAGTAAGCAGAAGCTCGTGCACTCCCCACTACGCGAAAGGAGCCGAGGTGCGGAGCGAAGAAGATCTTTAGCACGGTTTTGCCTGGCAAATTTCTGAGCACAATGCTAATCCCCTTATCTTCACTCTAGCATAAGGTAGGAGAGCCGGTCATCAAAGGGAGAACGCTCTGTCCGGGGCTACCAGCGCGAAGGAGAGTGACGCGGAGAATCTATTTAAGT
Organism: Hedychium gardnerianum; assembly: GCA_038050645.1. Classification (NCBI taxonomy): domain Eukaryota; kingdom Viridiplantae; phylum Streptophyta; class Magnoliopsida; order Zingiberales; family Zingiberaceae; genus Hedychium; species Hedychium gardnerianum. Next base: position 6,402 of record JBBUKS010497101.1, read on the forward strand.
GTTCATTCATATCCGGGAGTAGGTAGAGACTGAGAGGAAGGGGAGAAGACGATCGCAACTATCTGTTCTCTCCCTCGTGTATAAGCATCGGTTCTTTACCAATCCAATGTTTAGCGGCCAGTCTGCGTCGCGTGCCAATCAATGGTTCCACTCTACTCTCTATTTCGCTATCGCTATTTCACTCTACTATTTCCAGCTTCTTTGACTTGGAAGTGCTTCATGGGCGAGTTCTCATTACAAGAAGACAGAGAAGCTAGGAGAGGACACTTATTAAATAAAGTAGTTGCTTAGTGCCCGGACTGAATCTAAGAAAAGAGGACTCCTCCTTATCTTTAAAAAAAGGGATCGCGTACTCGTCCATATAATAATTATAGTAAGGACACCTACAACAACAAGCAGATTCGGACCCATTGCTTGCCCAAATCCTAATCCACTCGCCAGCTATGTGAGCACGTATCAAGATTCCCCTCTCACTTCCAGAAAGCTGGTCAGGTCGTCAAGTCGGTCCAAGTCAAAACGAGGGGACGAGGGAGCGATGAGCTAAAAAGAGGGTGATGAGGCTCAGTTGAGGAAAGACGAGCGGTGCGAGGCTAAGTTGAGGTTTGCCATTCTTTTAATCTAAGAAAATAGCTAAAGTAGTTCAAATTAGATGAGAAAGGGTGACTCGGCTAGGGGCTAAGTTGAGCGACAGCGAAATCTTTGCAGTACTCGTAGCGCGATCTCTGCAATCGCAAAGTTGAGCGGCGGAGTCAAGCAACGCGCGATCTCCGCAATCCGCAACGCAACAGTTGAGCGCGAAGCTATTGAGTAAGCTTTGCGACAGCGGGCAGAGTCAAGCGCGGCAGAGTAAGCTTTTTAGGCAGAGTCGCAGAGTAAGCAAGCGACAGCGGCTTCGTTGAGTGCGAAGCACGAGGCTGAGTCAAGCAGAGCGCGATCTCTGCGATCCGAAAGCCGCGATTGAAGCAGTCGCGACAGCGCGATCTCTGCAATCAGTCAAGCCCTCTCTGAGCGCAATCTCTGCAATCCAAAGAAATCAACGACTGCCTCCTCTGACCTACTCCCACTGACGCAGAGAGGATGATCACTGCCGCTCCGCACCTTAGATATGAGTCTGCCGGATTCGTCTGCCCTCTGCTCGGATCCCTGCACCTCCACTCCAGACTACTTTACACTAGAAATGCTTATCTTATACTAGAACTACTTGAACTAGAAATATACGAGAGCCTGGTCTTTCCTTTGAGATTAACTCTGCCGCTCCGCACCTTTCCTTTCTTTATATATATCTAGTAGATAGTAGGACGATGAATTGTAGGACGATTCATTCTACTCGCTGCCGAGCTCCTTGTTCAATTCCCTTCGCCTCCCTATGGTCGCCTTATGAATCTACAAAGCAAAGCAGGGGGCCGGTCATTACTATAAGGGAATGCCTCTGCTTAGTGGTTCTCCTACTTCTAGCTCGCACCGCGGAATGGGTGAATCAGCTCTTGACTCTTAGCTCTGGATTGCAGAGATTGCGCTTACGTAGCTACAACAGAAGCGACTTCTTGCAACGAAGCTCAGCAACAGTTGAGGCACCTTCGTCCCTTGAATGCTTCTTTCTTTTGATTGCAAAGATCGCACTGTCGTTTGACTTTGCCGCTCCGCACCTCGCTTCCAAACTCAACTCCCACTGACAGAGCCAGACGACTTGAACTATCACTACTTTCACTAGAACTTTCACTATCATATTGAACTAGAACTTGAACTCATACGAGTACTTTCACTATCAAACTCTCAATGCTTATATACGAGTGGTCATTGGCGTACGGAGATTCGGTAGAGGCATGCGCTTCGCACCTCTCGCCAGCAACTCATTCAACCAGGCTCTCCCGCGTCTCTGGAACTCACTGGCTCTCCCGCTCAAGTTGCAAAGATCACACTGTCGTTTGACGAAGCCGCTCCTCTCTTTCCGATGAGATCTTTGAAGCTGATCAGTCTCACAGCCCTTGTAGCCATTGCTCCCGGAAGTCTCTTAAATAGTTAACCGCTACGTGGGGAGCAGTAGGATTGCTTTGACTCTGCCGCTCCTCTCCCAAACCATGCCGATCTGTTCCCCAACTATGCCATCCCATCCATTGAGTCAATCTGAGCCCAGCCTCACCGAACCTCGTATGGCGTGGGATTGCAAAGATTTCGCTACGTAATTGCGGAGATCGCGCTTTGCTTGACTCCGCCGCTCCGCTCAACGAAGCCGTTCGCTCCTCGTGCCCATGCTCTCGACCATGTACTCATGCAATCAGTGGTGAAATCAACAGAATCATTATGCCTAGCACCGGAAAAAGAAGAAGAACTCTCAGAGAGAAAAAGAAAGAACATTAAAACTTATGCTCTAACATAACAAGACTTTTGCTAAGAGAACACAAAGAAATGAATTGACAACAGTGACACAACAACGAATGGAAAACGAATGGAAAGATAGCGACCTCAGGCTTCCCTATTGCAGGCGACCCTCTCTCAGACAGGAAATGAACCTACTTGAAGAGCCCCACAACTATTTATATAATTATAGGAATGGAATGAAATGAGCCCGGTCAACCCATTCTCTTATGAAATATGATTCGCCAGTTGACGCTCGGCCTGTCAAAGCTGAACGATAGACCTGGGGATGAGATTCATTGCTCGATCTGAGACGTGGGCTCCTTCCACGCCGCATTCCCGATCCCGAATCCCATGCTATGAGCTTATAATTCGCACCTTCTCTCTCCCAGCCCGGAGCGGAGAATCAAACCCTTGCCTAGGCCTGCTTCCCTGCCAGAGGAGCTTGGCCTAAAATGGACCTCCCGCTTCATTCGCTTCAGATGTGCATGTGCCGACCAGCCCACCGTAGACAAGTAAGTAAGCAGCCCACCGTAGACAAGTAAGTAAGCAGTCCGCCGGGCCTAGCCTATAAGATAGTCTTTCGCGGGCAAATATAGAATAGCAGTCGCACCTTCCCATCTTTCATGATTCTGTGCTCCCGGGTCTCGGATCATATGAGGGGCTGTGAGCTGAAAATAGGCGCATCTATTCGGATTATCTCCTCTACGGTGAAGATCATTTGAAGCTTCAATCCTTAGCCTCGCACCGCTACCGCTCGTCTTTCCTCGCTTGAATCTCTGACGCGTGGACGCTTCGCTTCGCACCTTGGCCTTGGAGCACCTTCCTTTGCTTGCGCACTTGGCTCTCAGCTGCCCTCTCTTATTGGTCCAGGCATGACTTTCACTCTTCTGACCAGAGCCGCAGAGAACTTCCTTTGCCCCTCGCCCTCCCTGCATCGGATGAGTTTGTCCTGGGATTGGGATCAAAGATCGATACATCGCACACACCCGTCACTGATCTTACAGTCGCTCCTCATTCCCGGCTCGTGGAACTTCGTTTCTTTCGCGGTCTCCCGCTCGCTCCTTGAAGTCGCTCTGCTTTACTAAGTAGTCTAATAGGTCCCAATCAAAAAGAAAAGAAATTGATATAGCTCAGTTCTGAACTGACTTCTGTAGAGAGAGAAGTGAGAACTGACTATATGTCTCTTCACTCTCACTCAGCAAAACTCTCACTCAAGCGGTTCTCCCGCTCCTCGCCTCATTCAAGGGTCTGAGCACTCACTAATGGTTCTATCAGGCCCTAACGGTCGTCTCCACTTGAGTCCCATCGCTAGCACTACTCTGATCTGAGAGACTTCTCCCTCGAATTCCGCCCTCTGTTCACGTAGCATATCTTCAACTGAGACCCTTATTAGGCTCTACTATCTATAATTTAAGTAATGAAATGAACTAATGATTCGGCTAAAGGAAAGGTGCGAAGCAAAAGACTGAGCAGGGACTGATGAGCCCACCTTTGCACTGCACCATCTTGAATCTACCCATCTCGGAGACGCGTGCCAATCAATGGTTCTGAGCCCACTTACCTCTACTAAGCTTAGCTCGTCTGGCGTCACTGCGTTCGCTCCTCGCGTTGAGCCGAGGGCACCTGTTCCTGATCCCATCCTCACGCTCGGGAGCAAGACATGACCAGAAGTCAAGACCGGACTCAGCAGCCAGTAGGTGGGGAATGACAAGCGCAGCGAGATCTTTGCCATCATTAAAGAATAACGTGCAACGACCTTCCATCTCTTGCGAAGCTCCATGCGTTATATAAAGTAATGAATCGGCATTCATTCAAGTCAAGGTGCGGAGCGGCCGGATCAGTTGAGCCAACCTCAGAGGCGAGCAGGTCGAGTCTATTCTATGGTTCACGGACCGCCGAGCTGGTCTAGTCACAGGGAAGAGCTACGTATTCTAAGAGATCTAGCTCCGATAACTGGACTGAAACAGCCCTCTCCTCTCTAAACCACTGATCGGCCGCCGGTCCTCGGCTACTAACCACAATTATTCTCCACGTCGCATAGGCTCCACTCCAGCAGCAGAAAAAAAGCATTGTCACCCAGGAGCGATCAAATAGAAATGAAGATGAGAGGGGCGATCAAATAGAAATGAAGATGAGCCCACGCGCCATATTAGAGTAGAGCGAGCGAGAAACTCACCCTTTCTTTCTCTAAAAACTGAATGCAGCAAGCCCTTACCTAGAATAACTAGCCGCCCAGAGACATAGAAATCACTAGATACTAGCCCCGAGGAGCTGCTCCGTAAATTCGCACTTTTTTGCATTAGGAACCGAACCATCACTAGGATTAGCAACCAACCATTGGCATAGGCGCCGGCAGTCGGTAGTAAGGGCCTGATCTTCTCTCTTATCTGTTGAAGCGAAAGAGCGGCAGCCAGTTCAATATAAGATAAGGAGAGTTGACCATACCAAGAAGGAAAGCGGAGTGCATTAATCTTGGCCATCCCCTGCTGGACTTCCAATGGATCCCAACCCAAGGGAGAGGCTGAGTAGCTCCCTCTGGTCCGGGATGCCGGGCCCTGCTTCATTCATTCCTAGGCGCCTATTCGCCGCCTTAGCGGTTTGTTTGGATGGCCTATACTATATAGCAGTAGTCTTGTGATTGGAATAGGTGCGAGCGAATGGGACAGAATAGTTCCCTGAGTCTTGGAATGGCCCTCCCACCGCTTAACCACTGAAGACATATGCCCGCTTGACCACTGCTGCGATAATATGTCCGCGATACAGAAGCTCCCTTGCATGCATGCGATGGTTGCTTACCATACATACCCCATATCCGATAGGACCACCAGATCTCTGGCTGGCTTCTACGGCTCTCCCTAGTGGGCTAGAACCGACTCAAAGAGATCCATTACTATCACTCGACCACTTGCCCCCGGCTTTTCTTACTACAAGTTGTGCAGAGTATGCCCGCAATGGTGCCTATTACTCAAGCCCTATAGCATGATGGCTATTCCACAGACTTCTTCCTTACCCTTAGAAGGAACCATTATGACTTTTCCCGTGCTGGTGCCTACGGATTCTCGTGCTCTCCCGTAGCTCTCTTAATCTTAACGTAACTTATATGTTATGCTTCTCCTGCCCTCTATTAACGATTGATTGGCTGGCATGGCATTGCGAATCCTACCTTCTGATTGGCAGAGCTCTCCGTCTCCACTTCCGTCTCTATATCATGAAAGACTAACGTTCGGTCTCTGGGGCCATAGAGTCTCACCCATTCCCATAGCTTCGGGTAGGTCTGTATCTTCCGTACTGCTAAGGCATGAGAGGTTGATCCTCACTGGCCTCTCTTCCCGTGCTTGCCCACGTCCTTTCACTGCGTAGCACCTTTCTTAACGGCTTATGGCTAGTCGGCCTCTCGTCTGATGATTGGTGTGTGTTCCAAGTGGCATGCCTCCCAAGCACTGGTCTAGTCTCTAATCCCGGTCCTCCTAGTCTTCCTACCACGACGGATCAAACTACTAGTTCTGAGTCTAGCTAGTCTGGCTAACTGAACTGGAGTGACTTAGGGAAGATAACATCATGCCGAAGATTCTTAGGCGAGGACGAACAAGAGAATAGGCAGGGACTGGAATCTTTCCCGCACAAGCCACATGAGTTCGCGCACGGATTCTCGATCTATGCATCACGTGTCAATCAATAGTACTCACCATATAATTGTGATTGTCGAAGAGCCCTGCTCTGACAAGGGTAGATTCCCACTACCGCACCCCTTCCCTTCTGGGTTCCGTGCCTTCCTCTTAGCACCTTATTGTATTGGTTGAGCCGAGCTTCGTAGGCATATAAGCTTATCCGTGCTTCTACGGCATGACCACTCTTCCTCTGATCTGAATCGGGTGGCTAATCCCAGCGCCTAGCCCGGAGTTCATCGCTACCCTTTCATGAGTCTTTTAACCGAGCTCATATTCAATGGAGCTGTGGCACTCGATAAGGTATCTTCTGGCCTGACCTACTTGATACACAGTGCTTAGGGGATTTTCCATTCCCTGCTCTCTGATCCCTTCTCCACGTCGCTATCGCTCGTCCCTCTCCAATCCTCGATTCTCCAGCTTCGGCTGCTTCATATTCATACAGGGCGATGGCGAGCGCAGGCTTTCCCATAGCTTTCGTACTGAACCTGAGAGTATAAGGTGGCGGGATCGCTTTCGTACTGAACCTGAGTATAAGGACCCGAGGCTGGACCCGAGGCTGGACACGGATTATCTTAGATATTAAGAAGAAAGAATGAAGCGCCTTCCACAGATTACATATAAAGAAAGAAGAATGAAGCACGGATTATAGATCCTAGTAGGGAGCATAGAAGATAGAAGCGCCTTCCACGGATTAGATATAAAGAAGAATTAAGGGCTTAGAGATCGCATAGAAGAATTAAGGGCTTAGAGATCCTAGCCTAGTAGGGCACTTCACGGAACGGCAGAAAGAGCTTCTCAGAGTCGAACGGCAGAAAGATCATTGTCACTCACTCCCCTTACTTAAATAAAATCAAAGAAGTAGTCACGGAATCCCCTTAACAGAGGTAGGAAGTCGCTACCCTTAACTGAAGTAGTCACTCTAGTCGCTACAACAAGTGGGAGAGGTCCCGACCGAAGACCTCACAGATTCATCCGACCGAAGCTCTGACTCCCTTACCCTCACCTCTGCCTTCTTCCACCTAGTCCTCTGCAGATTGCGGATTAGGCCTCAGCAGCCTAAGCCTGCCATGAATAGGTCTTTCTGCTCTTCATCTCTGCCCGGGAACTCTCCCAAACTTGACTCTAAGCCTGAATCGCTCGTTATGACTCTTAGCGCTCCCGTCTCATTGCATTCTCTGCGACACGGGTCTCACAATCACACCTGACATTATAAGGTCGGCTCTCCTTTATGGTAGGGCTCTAATAGTCCATTCCTACTCCATTATCCTCTTCCCTATATGGCGGGCTTTATACGGCTAGGCTCCAGCAGTGGGCTTTCCATGAACATAGTTAGTTGAATGGGTCCGCTCCGCATCTTTCGCTAGTAAATTCTATTCCTTTTCGTCGTACGAGCTTCACCGACTCGACTTAGAATGAGAGGCCCGAGCCCACTGCTACTGCTTCACATTGATAGTGAACTAAGATCTTCGTAGAGTTCAGCGCCGCACTCAAGAGTGGAACTCCTCGGGGTCGGGGATGGCTAAGCACTCAGTAGGACGCGACCACATGGCTTATTTGGAGAGCCTACGGTGTCCGATCCGCATGAGTCAGAAGAGGAGCAAGGTGCGAAGCTGGGCAAGGGAAGAAGCAAGAGCACCCCTCTACTGGGCAGGACACCCCTCTACTGGGCACCCTACAATGGCAAGAATAGGCACAAGACCATAATAGCGACAATAGCAAGAATAGGCACAAGACAATAGTATAGTATAGGCAGCGCCAATAGCAACAATAGCTCACACTCCTCATTCCAGCTCCCACTGCCTCCGCCCAGGAGCCTAACTCACGCCTCGCATCGCACCCGGGGCACCTGTCATCTAACTCCGTAGGTAGCCATTCCATCTGCTCTTCGCCCTCATAGTCACTTGAGTTCTGGTCTCGCTCCTTTGACTACCCGATCAGATTAGTTGACTGACAAGAGTGACAAGAATTAGAAACTCTAACCATTGAACAAAACAAAGAAGAAAAGAAAGAACAAAACAAATCCAATAAAGGTCACAAAGCAAAGCCTAACTAATAGGGTCGGGTACTACTATATATACTTAAAGCTACCAGACCAGAAGATAACAAAGAAGAGGGAAAAAGAGGGAATAGAAAGAGTGAGAACGATAAAGAGAAGGTGAAAGAATTAAAGAAAATAATTTGAATGAAAAACAGAAACTACAGAAGCGCTCAAGCGCTCTATTGGAAGAATTTAGGGTATCCCCTGATA
>JBBUKS010497137.1:0-14672 GCA_038050645.1 Hedychium gardnerianum
CCGGACTTCAGCCAATCGTCTGAACCTCCCTAACCCGATTGAACTTCCCGCCAACTGTCTGATCCTCTTTGACCCAGTTGGATTTCTTGCCAGAATCACACATCTGGACTTCTGCCTGGTGTCTGACCCTCTATATCCGTCAAGTTAGTTAACCCTGCACACTTAACTCAATTTGTTAAATAATAACACTCTAACTTTAACCTGTTGTCATACATCAAAACCTAGGGTTAGACTATTAGTGCAAACTATATCAACAATCTCTACCTTTTTAATGTAATGATAATCTGGGTTAAAGTTAGAAAAATAAAAAGCTCTTTTCTGGCTAAATAAAATAATAAAGTATACAATACTAAAGATTTTAATTTAAGTTTCTTTTGCGAAGGAGTTTTATTTGAATATTTTCTTAACTTTCTTTTGTGAAGGGATCTGCCGAACTCGACATTTACTTTGTAAGTGTGTTGCAGGCCACTCGACACCACTCGACTGCACTCGGTGTTCGCTTGACATGCTTCCACTCGGCAAGCTTCAAGCAACCAACAAGAAGTTGGCCGCTCGGCTGGCTGGCCCTTGGTCGTTTGGCTTACAATAGCCGACAATTTAAGATAATCAACTCAAATCGCTTGACAAATAAATCAGATTCAATAGATCTTGAATCAAAAATATTCTCTCAACGACCCCCAACACATTCATTTTTTTTATTGATCAAGTACAAATTCATATTTACTAAAAAAAAAATCAGTATTGTATTTTATATGTTAATTTATTTCCATTTTCTGTTGACCAAGAAGATCATGACTTATTCGAGTATGTAACTAGAGCTTACGAATCAAATCAATCAGCCATTAGAGACGTTTGTCTAAATAAATTATCTAGATAATTGTTGCTCCATTTACTCTAAAAGGAGAGAGGTATCTAAGCTCATCTTCATTATTTTTTTTAAAGTCTTTTCTAAATTTTTTTAGCCAAGTATTTAATTTTTCAAATTGGTTAATCCAGATGATTGATCTGATCCCATCAAAATTTTTCATCGATCATTAGGATAAATTCAAAAAACGTAAATGAATTCTGACGGACAGTCCAATATCATGAATAATTCAAACATCGCGAGCGTATGATCTACCTTGCAAGAATTTTGAACTTCATTGCATGAGAGCCTATCCCATCTCTTATCATCGCACCGTGCCTTAAGAGGCTTTGAAGTCCTTTCTAAGAATTGCATATTTATGAGTGCTTAAGTATAGTTTGATGATCAATTATGAGATAACGGTGTAACATATGAAAGACTAAAAAGAAACATGGTGATGTAATCGATCTCTGGTCAAGGTTGACCAAGCTCCAGTTGACTTGAGTTGAGATTTCAATTTTTGATCAATATGTTAGATGGTTGAGATGTCAAGTAGGTCAATATTGACTGGATACTAAACAGTCAATCAATATATTAAGTTGGCCGAGACGAAAAGTCCAAGTAAGTCAAGAGTTGATTGGACACTTTGTGATGGAAAGTCCAACATGGAGTTGACACAAGACGAAAAGTCCAAGTGGGTCACGGTTGATCGGACACTTGATGATCAAAAGTCCAACGGGGAGTTAGCATGAGGCGAGAGTCTCGACAGGTTAAGGTTGACTGGATGCTAGACAATGAGGAAGTCACGGCAGGTAAAGGTTGACAGGATGCTAGGCAACGAAGAAGTCCCAATAGGTCAAGGTTGACCGAATGTTAGGCAACGAGGAAGTCCTGACAGGTCAAGATTTACCGGATGCTAGGCAACGAGAAGTCTCGATGAGTCAAAGTTGACCGCATGTCAAGCAAAAGAAGGAAACTCGAGTAGATCACGGATCGGATGCAAGGGTTGCTGAAGATCAAAGCATCAGTCGATTGATGGATTGCATCAATCGACTGATATCGAGCGCAAGTTGAACAGAAGCATATTGACTTAGTTGCTGGACTCAACTGATGGAATCAATCAACTGATCAAGATGATCAATCGACTGATGGAATCAATCACTTATGTTGATAAAAAATCGAACATAAGCATATTGACTCGGTTGCTGGCTTCGATTGATGGCATCGATAGACTAATGATAGACATCAATCGACATGCTAGTTAAATAGGTCAAGAAAGAGTCGTTTTGTAGGTTTAAACGATCGGATTCAATCGATTGATGGATAAGATCAGTTGACTGCTAGACGGAAATATAATCAGTCTGAACAACAACCTTATAAAAGAGAGTTTTGAGATGTTTTGAAAGTGCCAAATCTTGAGGAGTTGGAGACAAAGTACTACTATATTTTTCACCACCAAGAGGCATTCCAAAACGACAACAAAATATCCAAAGTAAATACTCATTATTATAACGTGTTGTATTTATATTATTCTTATTTCTATCTTTGTTTTCGTTTGTGTTGCTTTATATACAATAGATATGGTAAAAGACTTCTTCGCCTCTGGAAGGTATCTAAGAAGAAGGAAAATGGGATAGTCATTAGGACTAGGCTTTGAACGTAGTCGTCTTGGGAGACGGTGAATTAAATAAATCAATTTATCTTGTGCTTGTGTTTTTTTGTATTTTGTTTCCCCTGTGTAGTAACCATTTGTAGATGAGCATAAAATTGAGATAAAACAATCAAAATTATTATCATTTCTTTTAGCTTGCACGGATCCTAACACAACATTGTTGGGATAAGCAGATCAACAAAATAAAGAAGGTTAAAATGTACTGCTCTAATATAACAGAGTATAATTAACAAGCATGAAAAATTTTATAAGAATTTTTAGAAAAACATTTTAGGTTAATGCAAATAAGCATTTTAGACCTACAATGTACTGCTTACATTTGCAATATAAGTTAGCTTATTTTTTAGAAGCCTTGTCATATGATTGGAAATTCTTCCCGACATCAATAAATGATACTAAATGTACCTCAAAATCTCTATAATGTACTCAATAAATATTATTATTAAAAATTATGTTCATCATAGTCGCACGATCTACTCAGCATTTTATATATAAAATGATTGCAGTGATTTCTATAATATGCACTTTAGGGTTCACTGAGCTCCGGAGCAAAATATAATAGTGAAGTTCTTTAATAAATAATCAAGAAATTTAAAATTTAAATCTCGATGTATTATAAAAAAAAATCTTCAATAAAAAACGAATTTAAAAATATTGATCATTTTGATAAATTTCCATTAATATTTATTTTCTGATTTATCTGATGATGGATGAATTTTTTTTATAAAATTAAATCGATCATCTGACTTGATTAATCACTTTAGAGTTCATTAAGTTTATTTGTTTTATACTTGTATTATTGAAGCGGCCTTTTCATAAGGAAAATTAAAATTAAATCAGAAAACTTCAATTTGAAAAATACGTAACCAAATTGAAATGCAGTTCAATTTGAAGCTGAGCTAAAATTTGAAATTCGATTTTGATTTGAAAGTTTGGAGTTCGTAGTTAAAATTGACCAGCCATCAATTTATTAATAGATACAGAATCCCAGACGATGCAACCATAAATACTTCCACAATTAATTAAATTTTTATGAGTCTATTTCTAATTGCAACGTATTGTAAATTAATGAAAAAATAATTTTATAATGTTGGCTATAGATGCATTGTTCATATTTTTAAATTTATCTTAATAATCGATAAAAATTATTTATAAAATTGAATCGATTACATTCAAAATTAATCAATTAAATTGAATATCTAAATTAAAAAAAAAATACAGAACATAATTTCCCGGTTGCAAATGAATTACAGTCAGGGTTCAACCTTTTGCTTCAAAACATAAAAGTCCTTTATGTTTGGGCTTGTTATAAAGATTACATAAATCTTACAAGCAACTTTATATTTGTATGGGTATGCTATGTTCCGGATAATGATGTGATGATTAAATTCTCTAATAAATAATTAAGGGATTTAAAGTTCGAATTTTAACTACGACGTATTATAGGAAATTTTTCCTCTAATAAAAAACGGATTTAAGAATACTGACCATTTGGATGAACCTCCATTAGCGCTTCCCGATTTATCCTGGCGACTGGTGAGAAATTTTTGCAGGACCAAACCGGTCACTCCAGATTCGAAGTTATCCGACCTATGCTCTGAATATGAGAAGCTAAGCTAATAAAGCATAGGAATTCATATCCTAATTAAGACGTTTAGATTACACTAAGGATGCATTTGGTACGATGGAATGGAATGAAATGAGATGAAAATGGTGCATTCCTATGTGATTTCAATTAAATATGTGGATACTACATCCTAAAATTATTTCATTTCATATTATATTATATTATATATTTTATAACAAAAATAATAATAACAATGGATCGTATGAAAAACTTTATTCCACCACTATCAGATATAATATTTTATTACCAAATAATCATTTCAAAACTAACAATAAACAAAGGAAAATGAAAATTCAAAGAAACAGAATGAAAAAAAAAAGCCAATTAACCAAGTAAATTTTATGTGAAAGATGATTAATAAAAGACGAAAATGAAAAGGAAACGAATAAGACAAAAGATGGAGGTTCCAACTTCGAAGAGACCATATTGTCGAAATCACCTAGAATAGCGGTAAGGAAACAAAAACGCAAAGAAACTTCATGATTTTTTTTTTTCTATTCTTATACATTTATTTCGATTTTCTTAATTCTGTTTTTTTTTCATGATTAAAGATTAGCAAACAAGTTCATAATTAAGTTCAAATAGGACATCTGAATTTACTAATTAAAATAGAATTAAACGCACACATATCATGAAAGAAATATGTACTTTGCACCAAGAACAGCAGTTTGAGGCAAGAGCTTTCAATTCTTGCATGCAACGATTAAGGCAAGTATATTCTGCTTTTCCATCATTTTCCCGACTTTTATAAAAAAAAAAATAACGGAATCACTAAAGATGAGCGTTTCATCTTTTTATCACCATATTACGAAAATTTGTGTTAATTACTTTGCACCCACTATGAGATTACTTTGTGTTAATTACTTTGTGTTAATTACCAAAAGTAGGAAGAGGAACATGAGAAAAATAAAGGAGGGTGAGGAAGTAACTTAGAGATAAAGTCTAGATTAGTGAATTTTGATATATAATTATGGTAAAAAGGTGAAACGCTCGCCCCCAGTGCCCCCGCCAGTCCGTCCCAGGACCAACACGGAGGAGGTAAATCACGAGGGCTAGTCTAGCCAGCCCAAATAGTGACTAGTGCATAAAGAGGGCGGGAACCTGACAAGATAGGCAAATCATGAATGGATGAGGAGGTGTTCGTAGGAGGAAAATGAAGCAATGCGTGTGGATTGTTGAACTAAACTCTCTTTATTTAGAAGAGTATTCATGACGTAGGTCAGTTATGGAGATACTAAATCAGATTCTAGCATTAAGTGGCACAAATTGAAAGATGAAAGAGTGAAAGGAAAAAACTATCACCGTAACAAAAAGACAGAGAATTATTGAAGTACAAATTATCAATTTTAGATACTTACACACATTAGACAATATCTAATTGTAGATTTAATTGCCGGTGTCCTTTTTGAAACCAAGTCATTAACTGAAGGAGACTATCCATTTGCCTGTGTCCTTTTCTGAAACTCAATCATTATTCAAGGAAGCTTTTTTCGAATGTTTCATCCACTTTTCACTGATTAATTTTAAAATGATTAATTTAATTTTATGAATTTTTTTATAAATTAATAAAATAAATTAAAAAATATTAATAAAGATTTATATAAATGATCAATATTTTTAAACTCATTTTTCACTTATAAAAATTAAATTTTAATTTTTTTAATTATTCATTAAAAAATTTAATTATTGCACCATCTAAGAACATGCAAAAGAATTTTTTACTATTTTGAACGTCAAAACGTTATAAAAATTTATTACTCGCTCTCCTATAAAAAAAAAATCTCGCAATAATCCTAAATCTTACATTATTAAATTATATATCTTTATTTATTATTATTTTATTTAATATCTCTATTATCCCACCCATATTTCTAATTTTGAGATAAAAAAATAACTTTAAAATTTCACTACTATTTTTAAAATAAAAATATTAAATTTTATGCTCACAATAGTTCAAAGTTTTTTATTTGACAAATCTCTCCAAAAATCTTCTTCTAGGTATGCTCTATAAAATTTTATTATAATAACTAATAAATTATATTATAAATATTATCGAATTTAATTACATATACTATTAAATCATTAGATTATATTGTAAAAAAATAATTAATTAGCTTACACCATTACCCGGGACCATTATATTACATTGTAGATATTATATGATATATGTCCAAAAAAAACTCATTAACCTAATTTTGATCCTAATAATCAACTAACCAAAAACAGAACGGAAGGAACGGAAAGGTAACTACTTTACCACGTAGCAGTCAACCTAAATAGTCAACACGCCAAGGTCAAACTGACCGATCGCCCCGCCAAAGTCCATGGGCACCACCCCTCGTGCAGAATTCGCCGGACGAGTACGTGTAAGGCAACGCAAGGTTTCCGAGCGGCGTTCGCGCTCCACATTACTACCTTCGCACTATAAAACTCCCCCTCCTGTCCCTCTCCTCCACCACCCACAGATTTCTCCTTCTTTCGATCCATTCGATGTCGGCGGCGGCGACAATGCTGGTGCTGTTGCTGGGTCTCCTCCTCGGCCTTGTTCGCTCCGAGGACCCTTATATCTACTTCGACTGGAACCTCACCTACGGCACCATCGCCCCCCTCGGCGTCCCCCAGCAGGTCATCCTCATCAACGGCGAGTTCCCTGGCCCCAACATCAACTCCACCACCAACAACAACGTCATCGTCAGCGTCTTCAATAACCTCGACGAGCCCTTCCTCTTCACCTGGTTCCGTCATATATATATATCCATTGATCTGTTTTTATTTTTAAAATTTCTGGTGATCGAACTTACTCTGTGTTCTTGATTATGATCAGGAATGGGATTCAGCATCGGAAGATGACGTGGCAAGACGGCGTGGCCGGCAGCAATTGCCCGATCCTGCCGGGGAAGAACTTCACGTACCATTTCCAGGTGAAGGACCAGATCGGTAGCTTCATGTACTTCCCGTCGCTGGGGATGCAGAAGGCGGCCGGTGCCTTCGGCGGTCTCCGCGTCAACAGCCGCCTCCTCATCCCGGTGCCCTTCGACGACCCTGCCGACGATTACACCGTCCTCATCGGCGATTGGTACGCCAAGAGCCACAAGATCCTGGCTAAAACTCTGGACGCCGGAAACACCATTGGCCGCCCCGCTGGCGCCCTCATGAACGGCCACTCAGGGAAGGACGCGTCCGGCAATGACGAGTCGCCGCTCTTCTTCATGGAGGCCGGAAAGACCTACCGCTACCGGGTCTGCAACGTGGGGTTGAAGGTGACCCTCAACTTCCGGATCCAGTCCCACTCGATGCTACTGGTGGAGATGGACGGATCCCACACGGTGCAGAACAATTACGACGCCCTCGACGTCCACGTCGGGCAGTGCCTCTCCGTCCTGGTCACCGCCGACCAGACCCCCGGCGACTACTACATGGTGGCATCCTCGCGTTTCACCAAGTACAGCATCTCAGCCACGAGGATCATCCGCTACAACGGTTCCAACACGCCGCCGTCGAAGGACCTTCCGCCGGCTCCAGAAGGGTGGGCGTGGTCGTTCAACCAGTGGAGGTCGTTCCGGTGGAACCTCACCGCCAGCGCCGCCCGCCCCAACCCGCAGGGCTCCTACCACTACGGCGGCATCAACATCACCCGCACCCTCAAGATAGCCAGCTCCACCGGCAAGGACAACGGGCAGCGGCGGTACGCTCTGAACGCCGTCTCCCACGAGGACACCGCCACGCCGCTCAAGCTCGCCGAGTACTTCGGCATCGCCAGCAAGGTGTTCCAGTACGACCTCATCGGCGACGAGCCGCCGGCGGAAAACACGGCTATCGAGATCGCGCCCAACGTGCTGAACATGACGTTCAGGACCTTCGTGGAGGTGGTGTTCGAAAACCCGGAGAGGACGACGCAGGCGTACCACATCGATGGCTACGCGTTTTTCCCGGTGGGGATGGGGCACGGGAAGTGGACGCCGGAGAGCAGGAAGCTGTACAACAACCTGGACGCGGTGAGCAGGCACACGATACAGGTGTACCAGAAGTCATGGTCGGCGGTGCTGATGACGTTTGACAACGCCGGGATGTGGAACCTGAGGTCGGAGCTGTGGGAGAGGAGGTACCTCGGGCAGCAGCTCTACTTCACGATCCAGTCGCCGGCGCGGTCGCTGAGAGATGAGTCTGACATCCCGGCCAACGCGCTGCTCTGCGGCGACGTCGTCGGGCTGCCGAAGCCGCCGCCGTATGTCTGACACCAAGAAGGCTAATTAATTTAGTGTCTTCTAATAGATATTAAGGTGAATTGATTAATTTGCGAGTGTTTTTTTTTTCTTCTATTTATTATTTTCATTTATTGTTCATTGTTTGAGGTCATGAGAATGGCCAGTGCAATGTTTTCTTAAATATTGTTTGATCTTATAAACTTGTTTCAGTGATTAAGATAATATTAGATCAATCAATAATGGTTCCTACAATAAACTAAAACTAATTATGTTTATATATTTTTAAATCAATATAATAATCTAAGTGAAACATTTTCAATTATATTATTTTTTTAAAGAAGCATGCTTAATTTATTAATTATTATATAAAAATGATCATAACGAGATTATAAAATCAGTGTTACCTCTCCACAAGCCTTCCTTGGAGGTCAGGATATTGGTCGGGTCTCGCTTCTTCCATTGAACCAAATTACTCCGTTTGATAAAAACACACGCAGAATTATACAGATAGAATCATATAGCACATAGAGCACTTGCTCCAACTAGCAGTTCGCTCACTCATGAATCATATTTGACCAAATTGGTATAACCCAATGAGTATAGGCCCATCGAAGAGTCAGACCAACTTGATGAACTATTTAGTCATAAGAAACGATTTAGTACTGATCGAACAGTGATTCAGCCAAACTGGTAAAACTGATAACAAGGACTCCTTGTATCACAGTAGCCTTGATAGAATCATCCACCACTGCTTATGTACCCAAACCCCTACTCTAATAGTATCATAGAAAATTAAAGAATTTCATTGTAACTGGATATATTAGGCACCTTGTAATTATCTACTCTTGATAATTGATGTGTTTGGCTTTTATGAAAAAGTAGTATACTAATGTCTAATTATGAAAAGTAGTAGTGGCATCCTCGAACCTAGACAATGGAATGGGGTGTTTAAAAAATAAGAAATTGAAGAGTAAATATTAAAAATTACTTGTACACCGTAAGCAAAACGATATATATATATATATATGTAGGAAATCAAACTGGAAAGAGAACTTTTGTAATTATGAAACTTACAGGTTAGCGATGTTGTTCCTTGCTGCTGTGCTGTTGTAATTGATGTAACCAAAGAACTTTTGTAGGTTTTTAAGGAACAGGATGTGGAGCATAGTAACTGCGATAATAACGAGCAAAAGGTTGTTCATGACTGGGCAGCAATCTCCATCGGAGAGTGATTAATTAGACTAAAAAGCTATTACCTTGAACTAGTTTTGATTGGAACCTTCAATGATTATTTAGCCTTTCATCTGAGCAGGAAATCTAGGAAACACACCAGGTATTAAATTAGTAATCTCAATCAAGAGGTGTCAGAAACAGATACAGACTTTAAGAACAATACTGGTGCCTTTGGTTCACTGGTTCATAGGAAATGTTGAGCTTTTTCACTGCTCCTGGAATTTTCATGAAATTGTACTGTTTTTTAGTTTCTTTCATGAATAATTATTCTTAGTCTACTTTACCTCCAAATAATGTTATTTATTATGAACAAATAAAGCAGGCCGATTAGAATAACACAGGGTCAGCAAGACATGCAAACTAAAGTCACATTAAAACTTGAAGTTTCATGAATTCAACAGTACCCTTATTTATCAAAATATTAAAGTTGAATTTAAATAATTAGAAAGAAAAAAAATACTAAAGTTAGGTGAAGAACATTAGCAAGTAAAATTAAGAAATAAAAACCATCATTTCTAGAATATTTAGATGTGAATAGAATCAGCTCCCAACTAGTCCAGTTTCTCATGTCAGTGTCAAGGATCCGCCATGCACAGTGGACAAAGCTGGATTCGGATTCTAATACAGCAGAAGTCCGGATCCTTGATCATTGGTGTTCCAGGCATTGTTCTTTAATCTGATAGCTACTTCGGCAATAACCTAAAGTAATATGTAATCTCCGGGACTATAATGTAATGGAAAGATATTAAATTATCATTCATATATTCACGATTCGATCTCCAATTACGATATATTTATAAAAAAAAAACTCTAAAAGAGGCACGTAACCACGGAATACTAAATTTCTAAGTCATTCACTATGAGCACTTTCCGATTTATTCTGATAATTGATGAAAAAATTTGGTAGGACCGAATCGATTGTTTCAAATTTGGTGTTATCTGATTTATTATTATTATTATTTAAAGCAATATATATGATGAGATCCTAAAACGCTTCTCACATTGGATTCTCCAAATAGCTATGAATACTGACAAAATATTGCCATTTGTACTTTCTAATAAGAGACATTGAGATTCCCTCCAGAGGCATATATACTACAATGTCCCTTCAGAAATCCTAATCAAATTCCAAAGGTTAGGATATCCGAATATGCCTGGAACAAGTATCTAAGATGCATGCCTGGATTAACCCCACCACCATTTCTGCTCTCTAAAAGCTCTGCTATTCCTAGGAAACTAGACAAGTAGATCATAGCTTACTTAGTTCCAAGCAACTCAAGCTTTGTTTTGTTTTAGTATAATCTTTTGTTTAACTCAGTAGATAATCTGGTGGATAGGTAATATGTTCAGTTCAATGCCTGCATCAAAAATCTTGCTGATTTCTCATGATCATATGAGAGATTTAACTATGAAACTTTGTGAAAATAGGATATGTTTTACCTTTGAAATTGTGTGTACAGCATGCTGGCTTTGTAGGAAATAAGGATTGCTTCAGTACTATTTTGTTCGTCTTCATTGGTTGTCAAGCTGTTCTTTGATGACGAGGTCTTCGGCAACTGGTGGTGGTGGCATGCCCACTGCACCTCAAAGGGTGGTGGTGATCCAGGATGCATCAAAAGATATAAGTTCCAGCGCAATCAAATGGGCCATTGATGGTCTTTCCCTTAAAACTGGGGATGAACTCACTCTTCTTGGAGTTCTTCACCATTTCAACACCCCTAGTACGTTATTTTTCCTGCGAGCTAGGAAATTAAGTAAAAACCCACAAGCTTTTCTTTTAAGATCAAAAGAAAAACAAGGAAACTCTGGTAATTCCAATCAACTATTTGCTAAATAGACTTTCCAACAGATGGATTTTCTTTAAGATTACATAATTACCATCTCTTAGAGCAATTTGGTTTCAGTGGGCTACAGAAGCAAGATAGAT
Source organism: Hedychium gardnerianum (assembly GCA_038050645.1). NCBI lineage: Eukaryota > Viridiplantae > Streptophyta > Magnoliopsida > Zingiberales > Zingiberaceae > Hedychium > Hedychium gardnerianum. Next base: position 11,509 of record JBBUKS010497137.1, read on the forward strand.
CCCAACTCTGTGTTGGCGACGAACACTAGGATCATCAGCGAGGAAGTTGCAAGGAAGGAGGAAGAATACCAGAGAAGTGCAGAGTTATTGCCCATCCGTGAGCTATATGAATCCAAAAAGGTAACACTGCAGTGTTTTAGTTGCACAAGTAAATATAGGCAATGACAAGTGTGTACAAGTGTGTTTCATATAACAGATTGTTAACCTGACTAATTGTTAGAAATACCAGATTGCATTTAACGTAAGTGTTGTTGCGGCATCTTCACCGAAAGTAGCTGCCCTGGAAGCTGTCAGTAAGCTAAAGGCAACGTGGATAATTCTTGACAGGTTGGGAAAAATGTCGAGAAATTATTTCATAAGAAAAATGGTTAGTACATGATCTATCTAAATCAGCTCATCCAATACAGAAATAAGCACCTAAAAGAAAGGAGGAAACAAGCAAGGAAGCAAAAACGTATTGAATGTTTAAATTAACTTGAAATAGGAGGAATTGGAATGCACGCACAAGAATGCTTGGTTTTAAAAATACATTTTAAACTGACATTTTTTTTTTCTCTTCTCAATAGGCAGATGAAAAAAGACAAGAATTTTTTCTTGGAAAGGCTACCTTGTGGCATCTCCAGAATGAAACGTAACAATAGTGTAGAACACCTCAGAGAGCCAAAATTGCATCGAAGAAATGATGAGTTCTCAGAGGCAAATGTGGCGAACCCCATAAGGTACAATGAGATGCTGCCAGGACCAGAGATAGAATCAAGTACTACTGAAATGGTGCTAGAATTTCCTGATGATGAAGATCTTTTCAGTTTGGAGCTGTCCGCAATAAGTAAGCCACAGTTATTTTTTAATAAGTCATTGTTATATCCCTACATATGACAGTGTTTCTTCTACAAATGATGCTACTACAACAACAACAATAACCAAGCCGTATGGGGTCTAAAAACTAAAATCAAAAAATATTTTCCATGATATCTCCTTCAAGACTTATCATGACTAACACTGCAATTTCATTATTTCTTGTTGTTGAGTCATCCGCATATACCACCACCATTGCCACTATTTTATACGAGTGTAATTGTCTTGGCAATGGAATTAGCAAAAACTTTTCCTTGATACACATCAAACCCACCTTATTTAATAGCTCAATGCAACATCAGTCCCAGTGTGGCCTTTGAAACAATCTTGCAACTTTTTTTCTCTAAATACAAACAAATATATCAAATCTTCTATTGGTGAATACCTTTGGGTCACTCTACTCACTGCTCATTGTTCTTCTTGCAACAAAACTACACTCAACGCATGATCTAAACCTACTAAGTAAAATTACATCCCTTTAGCTTTTTTTTTTTTTTTTTTTTTGGTTGTGTCAACTAATGAAGTTGGCCCTACACACAAGTTAACTCTTAAATGACAACTGAGGTTTTGTTCATTTAAAGTCTTTCCTCTTCAAAAGCTTGAGACATGGTGCACACCTTTTTATCGAATTGGCAAGATACAAGTCAAGGGGTCGTTATTCAGCCTTCTGACCTCTACACCCTAGTTTGTTTTTACTAGGGGCTGGACGACCTTTGCCTTTTATAGATTGGCATATCATCTCTACAATAAACTATGAGACACAAAAAATGTTGCATGAAGATACATCAAAGATCTTAGATGTGTGCAAATCATTGAAATAAGAATACTATAGCAACAAAACAACTCAAGTAACTAGAACAAGGTAAATCTAAAGCTTTGTATGAATCTAGTGCATTGAAACCAACCCTAAGAAAACATGGTTATACCACTATCCTTGATCACCCACTCTTTGATATCACATGTATACATCCACAAGCCATCCCAACCATGAAATTAATCACATTATAATTAAAGCAATAAAATCCTCAAAATTTTATCCAATTTTCAATTTAAACAATTTATCACCAAACACAACCTCAATATATCAATCATACACCTCAATTATCTATCCAATCCAATGCCCTCTCAATCTCCTCACAAATAGCATTGTATAACTAATATTTACAAGATCAAAATATCTTTATAAGTCACTATCAACACACAATTACAATAACGTAATCTTAGTCACATCCCAGACTAATCAATCAATAGGTCTTTTTGTTATTATCAACCTTGAATTATTTTCCCCAACCAAAACAACCTTGCCAACAACAAAGGAATATAGATAAGAGTCTACCTGATTTACCTCAATTACTAACAATGTATCTAAATACATCACTAGTAATCAACACCTCAATCGATACCTTTGAGATGATTGAGACGATTTAGGGGTTCTGAGACGATTTACTACAAGACCAAATTGTATGGAGACTAAGTCGGCACTTCATGAGAGAGATTATGAGATCATGAGGCATAGGCAACCACACGCATCGGGAAAGATTCCAATGGTCAAAAGGGTAGAGGCACAATTGCATGTATTACGAACAAAAGCGTGACAAATAAACTTCTTGTGCTCCCAACAAGCAATGACAATTTCTCATCTGATCATAATTTCAATAAGGCAATATTTAACAACTAGTTAACCCCTAATTATATTTAGTAAAATCTCAATTAATTTAGTAAAATATAACACTCCCAACAAGCAATGACAACTTCTTTAAGTCTGCAAATAATTCATGCTACTCTAATTATTCCAAAAGCTAATGCCTTAATGAAAATATGCACATTTCACCTCTATAATAAGCCTTACTCCTACACTTTTGCAACAAATTTTGAAGTTTTTTCCATCTCTTCTTTATCTCATAACCCAATTTTACCCACCCTTCTTTCAGTAAGCATAGAATAGTTCATGCTACTCCAACTATTCGACAAGCTAGTGCATCAACAAAAAATATACACATTTCACCTCCTTAATAAAAAATTTGCTATTTTTTCTTCTTTTCTATTGTCCAAGAAGTTGAGCTCACCCTCCTCAATTGTGTACCATGTTATCTCTCCAAATGCTCAAGAAATTACTAGAGAAGCTCCTAAACTCCTTTGGATCTACATGAACAATTCCTACCCTTATTCGCATAGAGAACTTCATCAATGATGGTACAACAACAACAACAACCGAGCCTTATCCCACTATGCGGGGTCGGCTATATGGATCCTTTTACGCCATTGAGCTCTATCCCCTACTATATCATCATCTATATTTAAATAAATTT
>JBBUKS010497147.1:0-14668 GCA_038050645.1 Hedychium gardnerianum
AGTCAATAAATATCATATGTAAATCTTGTTTTTGCTCCCGATACTTTTCAATTAGTTGCCTAAGAAGATGTATAGCTATTCTCTCTTGTGTAAATATTGATGTCAAGAACATTCTCTTAAAATGCATCCTGCATAGTGAATACAATGTTAGCTATTCTCTATGCTAAGTAGTGAGTTCTCAGTGGTTTATCAGGTAATATAACTTATTCACACTGATGTGTTTGTTCTCGACATTCAAAATATTGTAGCAAAGTTCTTAAAAGCTTATGTGAATAATTTCACATGAATGTGACATATAGGCCTAGTTTCTATGAGGAAAGGTACACCTAGAAAAAGAGAGAAGGTAGGGGAAATAATTAATAAAAAGGGTTAGGAATTTTTTTTCTTAGATTTGGTGATAGAAGCAAAGAATTAGAGTTTCCCTTCTAACCATTTTCTTGGAGGCAAGAAAAGATGGAGAGAAACTTAAATTCCAAAAATTTATTTGTCAAAACTATAAAACAAATATATCTGAAAAGAAAATAATTTAAATCATTTGGGGCCAGATTCACTCTACATTGCACATGAATAGTGAATACGGTCTTTTTTGCCCAAAGTGTAGAAGCAAATTTGCGACGAACTAAGAAATTTTTTGCCTAGTTCTTTTTTTTCTTCTCCATTTTCACCAAAATAAATAAGAAACGCGGTCTTAAGTTTTAGATGCTTGGACATTAGTGATCTCAACTAATTGTCGACCAAGAAGATGGAGCACAATCTTCCACAACTTCACCATCCAAATCAAATATATGAATCCGACCCACAAATAGCAACAAAGATTCCCCACCCTTCTTGAGTGTTCAGAAGAAAAACCATCTATATGACAACCTTGAACTCCCTATGATGGACTAAAAAGCTTTAAATTATTCAACAATCAGCATATGTTCACAATTAAGTTATACATTAGACATTTTGGTATTGTTTCCCTTCTTTCCTCTATACAATTAGATGATGTCGGATCAAGTAAGAATCATACATCTTCCACTTGGTTTAAGACACCACCAAAGGAAAAAAATAGATATAGTTTCAATACAAGGAACTATCTAACTCAAGTTATCGTTATTGCTAGATAGATTTTATGAGTTATTGAGTTCTATGTAAATATCATTCAGTAATTAATACATTAAGTCAACTTTAACATCCAATGAAGAAAATCATATCATAAATTGTAGATAAAATTAAAAAAATGTCCTAAAATACTAATATTAGTTTTATATTGATAGAGAATAGAAAATTGAGGGGGAAATGCATGGTTTAAAATCTCGTATTATGATAGGTGAAACGGTCGAAATGTATAAGGGTAGTCTGGTGCACGAAGTCCCCACCAATGCGAGGTCCCGAGGAAGAATCGGACCACATTAGATCTATTGTATGCAGCCTTACCTTGTATTGCAAGAGGTTGTTTCTGCGACTCAAACCGTGACCTCTAGGTCACACGGCAGCAACTTTACCGGTCGAAATGTATCATTTTAATAAATTACCGAAACTTGATATTGCTCAACATCAAGACAATGTCTTCTATGTCATCATGTCGACGAGTATCATTTTGTGTCAATATTAGTCACCTTTGGTATGCTAAAATTGAGATAATGTATTCATTTATTTTATTTTGTAGTTTATCTATAATTTCAAAATCATAGCATTCCAAATAGAAAGCAAATATAGATTATCTTTTTCTTTATCTCTTTCCTCCTTCCACCTCCAATTTACTATTGGGACCATATATCGGAACGTCGGTACCATACCGAAATAGTATGGTTTTAATCAAAGACTGAACATGGCAAGGCTTGAGTTTCAGAACCTTGATCTACACATTTTATTTTTGACGGACTGAGTAGTTCTAAAACGGTAAAAACCAACATAAATTGTCATTTTTTTATTATGCAAAGAATAATATTTATTGTCATCCCATGAATTTAAATAACTACTGAGATAACATTGAACTTCAACCGGATGAACAAAATAGATAAAACCCCTTGGCAATAAAACATAAATGGCAAGCTTGACCAAGGGATACTGTGCAAGTCCTGAAAGCCTAATAATTCAGGGTGGTTTATGCATTAAACATAGAGCTTACATTCAGTTCAAAACAAATTAACAAAGATAATGAAACATAAGCACATTATTACGTTGCCACCAGATAAGCATGATAGTCATTAGCAATCATTAAAGCTCAAAATTCAGAATATAATAGGAAAAGATAGTCCATTATTATTATTATTCACTACAAAATTTTATAGAAAATGAACTGCTACAGGATGAATTGTAAAAATATCAATATATGACTGAGTTCATTTGGATAATACTACCGTCTTGCACCTCCAGGACGGCTAGACTCAAGCTTGATTTTCTTGCCTGCAATATCACTCCTGTTTAATGAATGAAGTGCAGCTTCGGCAGCTCTCACATCATAAAATTCTATAAATTTATGATTATGCTTGTGAGGTGTTTCACGTATCTGGAGGCAAAATTTCTATTTTCAGCATCCATACCATTTCTGTATGTGAGCAAAAAGTAAAAGCAACAATCAGAATACTTATCACCTCTTTGATTTCGCCATAAGCACCAAATATGTGACGAAGATCATCATTTGAAACAGATGAATCAAGGTTGAATACCACAAGTGTTCCCTGGTTAATGTCTTTCTCTGATGGATTGTCCTGACAATTAGAAATGAATTAACAAACATGAAGGCAAAAGTCTCCGAATACATTATCCACAATGGATGAACAAGTTTCTATGAAATAAGGAACTAAGCATCAAGGAATCAGTACGATAGGATATTTCACAGTTTAGGTCTAACCAGAGAAATCCAGTTTACATTATTACCCTAGATACCATTTCATTTTATTGAAAGCTACAAAGCAGGGCATGTTGAATTATTTCAGAAGGCTATAATAGACTCTAAACTTTTAATTAGTACCAATTCCACCAAAACAAATATAGTAAGTCTGAACATGTGATGTCATTTACCTTTGGAATTGAAAAATGGATGTCAAGCTTCCTCCGCCTCAATGGCTTACTTTGAAGTGATTTCATCGCATTTCGGGCTGCTCTTATGTCATAGTAAGAAACCATAACAAAACCTCGATGTTTACAGGCAGTATAGATTGTTCGTACCTCACCATATTGCTGCAAAATTTCAGTATATCCAATCAATACTAGCTAACTCTGTGGCATCTAATATTCAATCCTAACAAACAGCTGTTGTGCAACAATATAAGGAAAATATCAATGACACAAGAAAAACAAACAGTTGAGCGCCTCAGTAATGTCAGCGAAAAACAAAAACATTATTACAAGAATAAGTACCTCAAAAAGAGATTTTAACTCAGCATCTTCAACATTGCTATTAATGTTTCGAACAAAAAGAGTTCTTGAAGGGTGTTCACCAAAAGGGTGTTCACTAGAAAATAAGCCATTTAGTCCACTTAGCTGCTCATTAGCTGCTTCTACAGCAAGTTCAGAAGCTTTATTGGCATCAATAGTATCATCAACTTCTAGTTCCATACCTCCACCACTGTAGAATATGTCATCATCAATATCACCTTTATTATTGACTCGACCAACAAATTCAATATCATCATTAACACCGGATAGTAAATCATCATCATCAGGAAGAAGGTTTCCTATTGTTCGAGCTTCTAGTTCTTCCATTGATTGAAAAGGCTCATCTTCATCTAAGTTATTTTCATCTCTGGACTGACAGAAAGTGACATTGCTTGATGACAATTGCACTGCCTCATCAAAATGATAGAGATGATAGTCAAGATTACATTTGGAAATCTACTAAAGCATGTAATAGACCACTGTAAAAGGAAACATTCATAGCAGAACATTGTCAAAAAATAACAGCATATTAACTCCACAAAGATGAAAAGGAACATACATTTTTTTACAAATATATCTGATAAAGAACTTGAGAAAAATCTGTCATAAAGGGCTCCACTCTGATGTTTGGGTTCCCTGATTGCAGAAGTAGTAGATAGACTGGAAAGATCAGATTGGAGAGATGAATAATGATCAACATCTTTCCACGAATCTGATATGCCAATTATCTGCTCCATTTGCATACAAAGTCCACTCTGCCCTAGATTTCTCTGGGGGTGAGTTCCTGCCATAGGAAACTTAATTAGTGGAGATGAAACTGACTAATTCCTAGACGTCAATGTCACTTCTTGTACTCCTGCAGTAGACAAACACTAACACACTTGAAGACATGGTAGTGCAGGAAGAAAAGGTAGAGAAAACAAAAGGCTCCCATAAGGATTCACAAAATTCAGAAACAATAAGCTAATCTATAGGCAATATACCAAAATTTAGTTACTTTCCAAACTCCTGCCAACCGCATGGAAATCTACTTCATCTTATGTCTTTACTCAATTTGAAAAGCTTACTAAATGAGTTGCAAGACAGACTAGACAGAACCCAAACTTAAAATCCCACTAATAGCTCACACATCAATCTTTGAAATGGAAGGTTTTAAAAACTTCCCATTTATATCTCACACAGCAATCTTTAAAATGGAAGGTAGTAAAACTTCCCATTGATAGCTAACACAACAATCTTTGAATGGAAGGCTGCAAAAGCTTCCAAATGATAACGCTCAGAAAAATCTTTTAAATGGAAAGCTGTAGACTTTCTTAAATGACCGACCATATGTGCATATCTTCAATGAGCTGTCTAAGAGATTGGTGCATTCCCAAAGGAGTTATTTAAAATAGCCCTTGAACGCGAAGAAATAACACTTCAGACTTTCTTTTGCAATATCTCTTAACAAGTCCCCATAATTTACAATTGAAGCCGGTAAAGTGGAACATGAGACTCATTCGCATAGGGTTACAGATAGATCCCAATATTCAGAAAGGTAAGCATCATTAACAGTCAATACCAACGTTAAAGAAAGTTTTATTGCTCACCATGATGATCAATCTCTGAGCCTGATTTCTTCAATCCAACTTGCCTCTGCAATAAGAGATAATATCAAAAAGGCAAACGCAGAAATTGAGGTGTCATATGATATAAATAATATCAATGTTTCTCAATGAAAAAAAAAAGAGAGAGAAGAAAGCCGGTCAACTAGAGGGAGATATACTCAGGAAAGAGAGCACATTGTCACTAATTTATTCTTGTAAACCTAGGTAATTACCTCTGTTAGAAAGACTAGCTCCTCGAAGAAGAGGGAAGAGTCCTCAGCATTCCGAACAAATGGAGACAGGCCATTATGTTCCATGATTCTAGTCGGCATCTCGTGGAAACGGAAGAGAAATGAGCCCAATATCCTTTTTGGATAATGTCAGTTGTCCTCAGTCAAAGGTCACTCTCTGCTGCAGATCCAAGCAAAAAGACAGAATCAGATCAAGCAACCATTATATCCTCATCAATGAAACAGTCGAGAAGACGATTAATCTCTTCAAACGAGCCGAAAGGTGAAGGAGAGAGAAAAGATAAAAGGATCAAACTGCTCGACAAGAAAATGGCGAGGCTTCAAATTTTTTTCCCAAAAATAAAAAAAAGAGTAGCATTTGATCTAAAAAATTGCTTCTTTTGTCAGCGAAAGAAACGAAACCAACAATTGAAGTTAAAGCATGGAAAAAGAAAATGCGCTAACATTCAAACCGATCTGACAAGACAAAAAAACAAAAGCAAGTAGAAAGATTAGAGGAATTCGATTTTTTAAGCACAGGAAAATCATGCCTCCACCAGAGCTCTGACCTCAAGAACCAATCTTTCCCAACAGATCGCTTAAATTATGTATCGCAGATAAAACCAGAACTCTCATCAAATAAAATAAATAGGAGAAGAAAAAAACTCACCAGATTGCTCGCTGTTCCATCAAACCACAGACTGCGTGAAAAAGCACGAACGGAGCTGAAGCAGGCGGTAATTTAAAACAAGTTACTCGAGGAAGTATAGCTTAGAACGACTCAACGAGCAAGGAAGGTAATTCCACGGATGGTTCGTCTGGCATTCATGCCGTGCCGGAACGTCCAAACCCCGTCCTTCAATGTCACTTCCTTCTTTTCCCCTCAACCGCTATCAGGACGAGAGCCCCGCCAAATTCCAATATCAACTTTTTTTTGCCCCCCACTCACTCACTCCCACACTTCCTCCCTCTTCTTAGTATTTGTCGTTTTCTCGAGATTCGGTCCGGCGACACCGAGTCCGGTGAGAAGCTCAACGCCACCAAACCTTAAACCGTTCACAGCATGAATCGCCGCAAGCAGTCCACCTCTGCCTCTACAATTTCGCCGAAAAGAAGCGGAGAAGATCAGAGCGAGGACAGAAGGAGAGGCTGGAGGCGAAGATTGAGGGCGTTAGAGAGCGCGCGGAGGACCAGACCACCGAGGCAGGGGCAAGGGGGTTCGGGGGGATTGGGAGCTGGTGGGAATTAAAAAATTGATTATATTGCGACAAACGGGGTCGGGGAGGAAGACGAAGACGGAAACGGAAACGGCCGGTGCTGCTGTGCCGTTATTTTGGCTATGTCCTGTTGCGGAGTTACATAACGCCTCGGGACACCATCGGCCACGTTGCGTTCCGATCTAAAGTAAGAGTCCCAACGTTCGAATCACGCAACGGAATCTCTCTCTGTGAGGGAATATCTCAGTCGTCCATTGACACTATCACCCTCAACATTTCCTACTATTTACTCAAACTTATTCAATTTAATTTGAGGCCGTCTCAACTCTTTTTCCAAGCCCTTGGTAAAAAATTATATTTATATATTTATTTTTTTAAAATATATATATATTTTTTCTAACTATAAGATTTTATGTTCAAGTTTTTTTTATAATATTTTTTTTAATAAATAAAATTACTAAATTATTTAATCTTTAATATTATCAAAAAAATTATTAATTTTAATTTTTTAAAACGATATTGAAAATATACCTATTGTCAATAATATTCTATAAACTATTTATATATTGAGAAAAAATTTATTTTTTTATAAAATTTAATATGACAGTACTGATTTTAATTATAAATTTATTATTTCTTTTAAAATATTTAATTCTGAAAAATAAATTTAAATCATTAATATCATATAAAATTCATATTTTAAAAAGTTTTTAAAATTTAAACGTATTATAACGGTAAAAAAAATCATCTAAAAATATGAAAAAAAAATTAAAGGTGGTCATTTTTAAATTCATGTAATAAAAAAATTAATTTGATGCTTAAAAATTAACATACTGCTTTTACGTTGAATAATCCAAGAATCCCTTTTTTTTGTTTGTGTGTGTTCTTATCGAGAAAGAGCAAGAGAGATCATAGACAATTAGAGCAAAAAAATATTCTCTGAAAGTATAACTATTCACTATTCAATAAACAAGAGAATAGAAGAAAAAAATAAATAAATAAATAAATATATATATATAATTAATAGAAATGATTTAACTCATGATTTTTTTTATTAATGATGAAAATAAATTAAGAAATACTGATTAGAAATTTAATATCTTTTTGAGAATTAAATTTTAACTAATAGTTAAATTCTTATTCTCTTTTGTTTATTAGTTATTATTTAGATTAATAAATATCTCGTTTGATTCTGGAATGATTTTTTTTTTATTAATCATCAGGATAAATTTAAAAGTATTTACAATGGATAATTCAAAAGTTTAATATTCTTTAATTGTATGTTCTATTTAAAAAAAGAAAAATCTTATAAATATATTATAATTAGAGATCGAATCATAAATATTTAAATAATAATTTAGATATCCTACTGTTACATCATAATCTCGAGAGAAATTTATAAATATATTATAATTAGAGATCGAATCATAAATATTTAAATAATAATTTAGATATCCTACTGTTACATCGTAATCTCGAGAGTTAACAATAGAAGAAAATAAATAAGAGAGGAGAAAGTAATGAGATCATTAATGATTACGAGAGCACGTATATTTTTTACTGGCGGGGGCGCTGGGGACGAGCGTTTCGCCTTTTGTCACAATGAGAGCACGTATATTTTTGATAATCAATTTGAAAAAAAAATCGACTAAATTTTAAAAAATAAAATATATAATTAAAAAATTAATAATAAATAAAATTAAAAAAAAAAATATTTTTAAACTGACATATTCAATTGTTTGTGAATTTACCCGAAGATATTATGATACATAATAAAAATGAGACCGACTTTTTATATAACAAAAAATCAAATTTAATACTAAGAAGTTTAAAAAATTCATGATGTTAAATTATACGCTAAGATTCATATGCATTTTTAAATTTATTATGATGATCAATAATTTTTTTTATTAATTTAAATTGATCATTTTCTAGATTAATCAAATCAACAATTATATGAATTATTAAAAAAAAAGTCTTCTCTATCTTAAAATGCTTGTTTCTTAAATAAATACCTGTTTAAATAAAACATCTATCTAAAAAGTCTAGTGTTATAAATCACATCTTGCAAGACTCATTAGTCTTCGCTCCTATTTAAATCTGCTCTTCATTTTTTTTATGACACTGTTAATCTTCTTCATTTGTTAAAGACTTCTAAATTTTTTTATATATTCTCTTCATTTATTAAGATCTATATTGTACTTTTTCAACTTCAATATTTATTAAATTATTATCATACTTGTAATTATTTATTAAGTTTCTACAACTGCACATTCCATAAACAGGTCATAAAAACACAAAAATGAGTATAATTTATTTTTTAATCAATTATATTAAAATATATTGGATAGACAGATTGCCACGTTACACTTGCAAACGGGAGAGGCTTCGCGCCTTCCACTTTTGCACGCATGCTGCCACGTGTTTACATCGCGCTGCGCTAAGGTGGGCCCGACAGAAGCCTATCCAATAATGTCCCGGTAAGAAATGGCTCAATTGGCGGGCGAATTCGATTCGAATTTACTATCACGAGGATCAGGTTTAAAATTACCGTCACGAAACAGTGGGTCCCACTCTGAGAGCGGATTACGTCACGGCCTGATGCGAATCTGAATTATACGCAATCAAATTACTCGACAATCCACGTCACGGAGGGGGGAGGGGCCCAGGTGCGGTCCCCGTGGTTGATCTGCTGGCTCCTGTCCGCGACGAACAGCAGAAAGGCGTGCTTCTTCCTGGAATTTTTTTAATTGCTACAATTAATTATTTTTTAATTATCGATATTAAAATAAATTTAAAAAAATTCATAATAAATGATCAATCAACTCAATATTTTTAATTAATCGTCCATTAAAATAATAGGCAGCGAGTAATGAATTCAGGCCGGGTGACAAACGTTGATGACGTCACTTGTCATTTTAAGAAGCATATGGCTCCATCACGAGGATAAGGATGCACTTACTTCCTTCCTTCCTGCCCCAGATGGTGCCTTGTCGAGATAAGCAAAGCCTTAATTACCTGTTCGCTGGTTTGGTTCGCGTGCCCATTTTTTTTTTTCCAAAAGAAAAAAAAGAGTTTGTTAATATAAATGAAATTTCACAACAGATAAAACCTCAACTTAATAAATAGAATATTTTAGTCGTTGACACTATGCTTAACCTAACAATATATTTTTAAACTATATCACTCATGATTTTCCCTTTTTCCATTAATACCGAAAAGACATTAGCTTAGGAGTAGTTGCTCAATCACTATTCTTCACTTCTCTGTTGTCGCATGTGGATGTTTCTTTGTGTTCTAGACTCACTCTCTCTCATTTAACCAATAATAATTCTTCTTCAGCTAAACCTTGCTAAAGATTTCAGGTAACAAGAGCTTTCATCACAAAGACACACATCCAAACAGTTCTCATTGAGAATCAAGCTCCATCTACTTTTTTTTCTTTCTGTAGTCTCTCTTTTCCCTTGCATGTGTTTGAACAATAAACAATGTTGATGGGCAGGGACCAGATTCCTTCACCATCATAATCCTGCTTTCAGTAATCATTTAAGGCACCCAAAAATCAAGTTTCTTACTTAAATCCAAACACCTACACCTGCACAGTACCTACCCTATCTTCCCCTGTAATGTCAGAAAAAAAAAAACTACAGCAGAATGATCGAGGAACTAGTTTGGCCATCAGGAATGAATGTTTTGCTGAAGTAATAAGTTTTGGATTATCTGTCACAGAGTGGTCCAGAGTAAGAGTGGAGCCAACTCAAGAACAGCAAGAAAATTGGCTGTGATTTATTACCATCAGGCATGAATGCCTGCATGAACTGCAGCATCCAAGTGATTGCTAGAATCGTGCGTGGCTCTGGATAACTGATACTGTTCATCATGTCAGATTTTGTACCAGTTAACAACGAGGTGATTTTAGATAGCCAAATTACTTCAGAAAAAAAAATTGAGTTTGCAAAATAATTAAGAGATGGAACCCGTTTGCCGACAAGAGGGACCCAATGCAGAGAATATGATAGTAAACAAAACAAAGCAAAGGGGGGGAGGGAGATGAGATTGGACACTGAAAATCCTTCCTATCCACTCTAATAAGTGTAACATCAAATCACATCAAGATTGCCACTGTCCTCCCTTTGCTGTCAATTATCATCCAACAGGAAACTGCAACTGCTGCCAATTTCTGCTCAGGTACTATTTACTCTACTTTTTCTTCTGCCTTCGTGAACTTGGTTCGAACAATTGATGAAACATGGTCCAATATAATAACAATCTCTTGAATTGATGGGCAACAAAAAAAAAAAAAAAACTCTGAAGGCAAACAAGGACCAGCCTCAAACCCTCTTCTTCCTTTTTTTTATGTAGAGTTCTTAATGGCTCGACCTACACTGGGTGTAGTGTAGGCCAAGCAGATAGATAAATAAGATAGTGCGAAATGCTTTGAGCCCTGAAAACTCATGTTCCTTTATGATTTCATTATCAACTGACAGCCTAAAGCATCCACTGGCAGCAGTAGTTTAGTCCCTTAACAATGATTGATTTGGTGCAGATTGATTGGTGGTGTGGTTTTGTCATGATAACGGGAATCTCCCTACAGAAACTAGATGTTCTTCACATTTCAAGCTTCCTTGGGCAATCAAGGATGAACAAAAATAAAAAAAGACTTTTTAAAAAAAAAAAAAACATAAAAAGATCATTTTTTTTTCCTTCTGAAGTTTGAAAAGAGTATTTTATTCAAAGTATAAAGTGTTCTGCCAACTCTATCACATTCTTTTTTTGTTGCCTCCCTATAAACACATGAATTTTTATAGAATTATACACGAACAAAGTTCAACTTGAGCCCACAATAGTTCCTAGCCCAAAATCACCAGTCACAGCCTTTGGGTTGGATTCCAAGCAAATAAAATTGCTAGTGTTGCTGTTGGAATCGATTGGAACTAGATTGAATTGATCGAAAAATTGAGCAATTGACTATATAAATTTTTTTAGTCATCGAAAAAACTAGTCTCATAGTCATTAAAGTAGACTAGAATTATATCTGGTCAGTCAAAAACATTTCAGTAGTCTATCGCAAATGTTTGTAGTAGAAACTATTGCGAGGCAAATGGCGTATTTGTCGCAAATGAATCATAAAATTCATGATAGTAGAAGCTATAAAACAAAGATATTCATTCTTACCTACATACTAGTTTACTGGTGTTATTCTTTGACGAAAGCTTACACTAGTGACTAAATCTTATCGATATTGACATTCGATTCCTCCTACGATTTCCAATCGACACGTTGGATGTAAATTTATCTAGTTAGCATTTCTAATCAACTAAAGATTTGCCTAAACTTTTTGATGCATCTCTATAAGAAGATTAAGTACCTTGTCTTCCATCTATGTTTAAAGTGGTTGATATGGTTCTCGCTTAAAGTCGAAAGAGATCCTCAAAGCAATAAATAAGTCATTGTCCATCAAGATTACAATGGGGTGTTAGCTTGACCCACCCCCAACCATCCCTGGTACATTTGACACCTTGGCACCATTAGCAAGGCATATTGGCACCAAAGGAGATAATCTCCACTGACTTTTGCAAGATTTTCTTTCAAAAAATTGTTTTCTAATGAGCAAAGAATCATATCTTTTAGGTTATTGCTTGTAGCACAGATGGCATTTGTAGGAGTGTGTTGAGAACAATGGCTTGTCCCCACAAGCATATGCTCATGAGAATGTGAAAGTTGATTGCCATAGATATAAAGGTCAACCACTAGAATTTCTTGAAGATAAGGGAAATCTTAAGCAATCCACCTTACTTATAATTATATATATATAATAATAATAATAATAATTACTATTATTATATATGTTAGAAATTATTATAATAAAAAAATGATTAAGCTCACTCCAGGCATCTCTCACAATTCATCCTAAAATTATATGAAAAGATAAATCACAAAATTAATTTATAGTCGACCGCCAAATGATTAAGATATGAAAAAAGTTTTTCTCTGAAAATATATATTTATCAAAAATTGATCTCTATTTTATTATAATATATCTATTAACTAATTTAACATCTTCATGAAGACTATTATACTAAAAACTAGATGAGCTAAAAAGTGGGCATGACATGGCAATGAGTTTGATGTGTACAGTCGATGATGTTAGGGCACTTGAACAAATTAATAGACGTGACAAGGCAAGAAAATTAGGCTGGTAAGGCAAATTGAAATGGCTTGAATGAGTCAAATGAATCAATCGAGTTAATAGAACGTACAAAATGATTTAGATGGACAAAAAGAATTGACCTGGTTTGAGATCAAGGGAAGATAACTCAACAAAATAATTATAGTCAAGTACTTTCGATCAACTGGATACAAGATAGGTCAATCTCTATTAGGTTTGTATTCGACAAGTCGAACTTCAGCCAAGTTGACTTCCTTCAAATCAAACTTCAATAACGTAAGCTTCCTTCAGGTCAAACTTTACTCAGGTCGGACTTTAATCAGATTGGTTGTTGTTGAGTTGACTTCTCAGTAGGTCGGCTTTTCGGATGTCGAGTACCATAGAGATCTTCAAACAAATGTTTGGAAAGACTCGAGAAAAATATTAGAGAGGGGGGCCAAGGTAAACTTTGACAAAGCCATTCCGACGCTCTAAGCCGTGAAAAGATAGAGAAAACGAAAGTCGAAAACGAATAGCAAGAAGAGTAAAAAATAATGAAAATTGCTTATCTTGATGCTACAATTGATTATCTTTAAATAGAAAGTGAAATGAGGACCCTAGTTCCCAAATGACACATCTCTTCCCTCTATACCAAGAGATGCGCTCTTTGGTAATCAACGCTTCAATAACCGCCGCATCGAATAAGAGTTTTAAATTAGAGTGGATCAATCTCGAATGCGACTCAGACAGACTTGATTTGAGGTCTTCTAGTGGGGTTCGACTTAACATGAGCTCGATCTTACTTGACTCGAGCTCAATTTTATTTGACTCAAACTTGATTGATTTGACTCGAGCTCGATTTGACTTGACCCAACTCGACTTGACTTTTTACTAATTAACTATGCCATGTGGTGTCACTACAAAAAAGCAACGAATTTTAGGGGTGAAAATTTTTCGTCCTAAATTTATAATAAATTTTGCGACAAAAATATAAATCGTCGCTAATTAGTAACGAATTTAGCAACGACAAAATATCGTCATACATTAGCAACAAAATAATTTTCATCGCTAAATTTGTTACAATTTGGCAACGAAAATCAATATTCGTCGCAAATTTTACGACGAATTCAATATTCATTGCAAAATTTACAACGAATATTGTATTTGTTGCAACTTTTTACGATATCCTAAAATTCAAACGTGTGTTAATAATTAGTTTAAAAAAAAAATTCAAAATCTGCTATGAATCTTTGGATTTGTCACCAATCTGCGATGAATTCTTGGATTTGTCGCAAATTTACGACGAATTCAAGGATTCGTCGCAGAATCATAATTTTTTTTAAAAAAAAAAATCAAATAAAATAGCAATAATTCATATAAAATATACTAAATTAAAAATATTTAATATTATAAAAAATACTTATCAAATATAGTTTCTTTTCATATTATCTTATAATTGTTTTTTTAGTGAACGATGATAAAATCAAGACCAACAATAATTTTGTCTTCAAATTGTAAAGGAATATGTTATTGAGCGACAAATTTGAGATGAATCAAACTTGAGTATGATTATTATCTAGCTATTCAAAATTAATTTGACACAATGAAAGATTAGATCGATGAAGTTTGATGACGACGCAGTTTAATTTATAAGTTATCAATATGATTATATGAGACAAACAATAATTTTCATCGTTAAATAGCTAGTAAGATTATCTAGCAATTTAAGATAATTATGTTGAAACTTGAAAATTTAATTAAAAAAATTATATTTGTGATTAAAATATAATATGTTTTTTTTTCAATAATTCTTTTTTTATTAATATAATTACATATAAAAATATTTTTATAATCTCCAATATTATATGTTAGATATATTTTTTTCTATAGATATTATGTGTATTAGTTAATTGGTTTTTATAAATTTTTTAAAATAATATTTTCAAAATTTTCTAGATTTTTTTAAAATTTAAAATTTCAATTTTTATAATATATATTCAGAAAATTAATTGCATTATAAATTTCAAATTTGTCAATAAAACTTGGATTCATTGGTAATTTGATTTTTATAATCTCTAATATTATATGTTAGACATAATTTTTTTTTATTATATTATGTGT
>JBBUKS010497167.1:0-14666 GCA_038050645.1 Hedychium gardnerianum
TGTAATTTGGGACTATAACCTCTTATTTATAGGGATAACCTATCAATTATCCTTTGATATTTTTCTATTTTAACCCATCATAAAAATAAAAATTACTCATAAAATTTGTATACAGGTATAAAGGGTTAAAGGGTTAGAGGAATCTTATCCTATTTATCTTATGTCGTTCACCTCGTGCGTATTATGTATTATTATTATTATTATTTTTAGTTTAAATATTATAATCTAAATTTTAAATTTTAAATTCTAAAAAAAAATATATACTTAGTGTACATGGAATGGAATGAGCGACGCTTATATCCTATCAGATATATTAAAATTTAAATACTTAAAACTTGATCACTTAATAGGATTTAATCAGGATAATCTCCGATATATATATATAATTGATGAACTAAGGAACAGTAATTAATTCGATTCTATAAAAAAATTTCATCGATCGTTAAGATAAATTAAAAAATATTTACGAGATCAAAAAATTCAGCATTATATTCTATTAAAAAGGAAAATTCCTTAGGAGAATATGTAATATGTAAAGATTCATACAAGTTTTGACCTATTTCCCGCCGTTGATTGAAAAAAAAAATAATTAATCAAGTCGGACAACATCAGATTTGGGATGACCAACTCGGTCTCATGAAAGTTTCTAATCGGCCACCAGAGTAAATCGAAAAGTGTTAATGAATGTCCATCCAAATAATTAATATTTTTAGACTAACTTTTTATTAGAGATTTTTTTTTTATAATATATGTAGTTGAAATTTAAATTTTAAATCTCTTAATTATTTATTAAAAAATTTAATTATTACATCTCATTGATCGAAGAATCCAGCTAGAGACAGGAGTGTGACGGGTTTGAGAAAGAGAGATGAAGGTTTAATAGGCCGTTAAGAAGGCCGGTTTAGTGGGCCGGGTCGGCATTGTTTTTAGTGGTCCGGATCTTGGCGCCACTCGTTTTATTAGGCTGAAGGGGCGATTCGATTGAACTCGTCGCGTGGGACAAGACGAGGTGGCCATGGCAGCGACCCCGCTCCCTCCGGCGGTTCAAGGAGCTCCTCCGCAGGCGGTGGGGAACCCCGGCGTCGTCGCCCCTGACGGGATGCCGCAGCCTCCTGGGACCGACATGACCGGGATCTGCTTCCGCGATCAACTCTGGCTCAACACTTATCCCCTCGACCGCAACCTCGTCTTCGACTACTTCGCCCTCTCTCCCTTCTACGATTGGTCCTGTAACAACGAGCAGCTGCGGTCTCGGTCCATTCACCCGCTCGACCTCTCCCATCTCTCGTTAGATGAGATCCCCTTCGGCTTCGTTTGTTTCCTTTTCTTTGACCTAAAGGTCTCGCCTTTGAGCTGATTGTGTGTATGCGTGTGTGGTCAGGAAGATGACGGGGACGGAGTACGCGCTGAGCGAGGTGATGGAGCCACACCTGTTCGTGATCCGGAAGCAGAAGAGAGACGGGCCGGAGAAGGTCACCCCCATGCTCACCTACTACATCCTCGACGGATCCATCTACCAGGCGCCGCAGCTTGCTAGTGTCTTCGCGTCACGGATTGTGGGTTCTTTTCTTTTCTTTTTGCCCTTTTTTACTTTCTCCGAAGTCGCTGGAGTTGCTTGGCTGATGGCATATTAGTCTCAAATTCACGTTCTTGCTACAGGGAAGGACGCTTTATCATATATCGAAGGCCTTCAATACTGCAGCCTCGAAATTGGAGAAGATTGGTTATGGTATTTGGCTGATTAACTATGCTTGCTACTCGTTTATGAAATTGTAATCATAGATAACTTGATCTACTCTAGCTACAACTACAGGAGCTATTCGAAACCCTAGCTACATATAGGATTGGATATGGTATTTGGCTGAGTACGTATATGTTCTATTGAAACTCTGGGTACAACTACAAGAACTAGTACATTTTGAATATTACCTAAAAGCTAGAAACATTAACTGAAAATCTCTCTGCTTGCATTTTTTAACACCTTAACTATGAATGTGTCATTTATGAGCAACTAAAACTATTGAATTGAGTTACATGCTACAACATGCCCACTTGCAATTTGAGGCCTTGCCCATGCATAGCTATTTTACACTAATCTTATAAATATTTCAACTTTTCAGTCAATTATGTTCTTGTTATACTATAAGAAATATCTTGTTAGTCTCCTTCCTGCTCTATGCTCTCTCTCTTTTTTTTTTAAATAAAAAATAAAAATTGTTTTTATATAGTCATTATCTAACATGTTTGTTATAGTAAGAAACACAAAGCTGCTATTCTTCTAGGCTTTATGACTTCAACTTTCTGAAGCTTCATAAACGTAATGCATAAAATTGCTTCTCAAAAGGTGTTTAGTGATGATTATTGCATGTTCATTTCCATGGGAAGCTATCATTTGTATTTGCCTTACAGCTGATGCTGAAAACGAAGAGTGCAACTCAGAATCAATTACCGGAAAGGAGGCAATTGACCTCAAGGAACTGAAACGAGTTGATCATATTCTTGCCACCTTGCAGCGCAAGGTAATTTATTTTCTTATTATGAATAGCATAAATATTCCCATATGAAAAACAAAAGAAATGAATTTTGGATCTGAGACCTCGCACCATAGGATAATTGTTAACATTGGAGAAAATACATAGCATTTGGATAAGATCGGATTTATTTATAAGTTCTTTTAACGATGTTCAGAAAACATTCTGAATGTTTGTCGAGCTCAAGGGTAAATTTTCTACCTACATTTGAATTGTTAATGTTGGGAAGTTTGACTTGCAGCCTATCACTAAATAATGTAGCTCAAACGAAAACTTAGTGGGATACCAACCTTTTCATAATTGGTATGTAGACAAATAACAAAAACAACTTGTTTACTTGGGTAGATGAAAAAAAGTACTGGGAAAAGGAGCTGTAAAAAAACGCGGATGGCATGTTTTCTTATCTTTTCCCTCCCCCTCCTTGCTTCTCTCTGATTCATACATCCAAGCAAACAAACCAAAGAAATGTGTTTTATAATTGTGAGCCTTGCAACAACTAAAGCAAGAACAATCCATGTCTTGTGTACTTGACGTGTGGGTATTTATTTCCATTGGGTTCAATTTGCCTCTCGCAAACAGTGAATGTTTGGAACTGCATGAGAATTCCTATGTTTAACTTTCCTTCGCAGTTATAATGTTTATGGTTTCTAGCATGAAGTTACATTTCCTCAAAGTTAACTTGATGTGATGTAGTAGGTGTTCCTTATTCCCTCCAAAAGGAATAGTAGTTTTTCTCCATGTCTTGGGTTTCATGGGGCCTCTTTCCATCTAAGCATATTTCTGCCCAAGCTTTCTTTAAGTATTTTGTTTTATGTCAAACGTAATATCTTCAAATTCTTGCATAATGCAGCTTCCCCCAGCTCCTCCGCCGCCGCCATTCCCTGAGGGTTATGCTCCATCAATGTCGGAGATGGAGAAAGACTTGGAGAACCAACGGGCCTCAGAGCAACCAACATCTGTAGACCCAATAATTGACCAAGGTCCTGCGAAAAGAACTAAATTTTGAGGAGCATTATATTGCAGTTTCAATTGATGTATTATCATTATAGATTTATTTATGAATTTGAAACAACATGGTGATGGATGTTCTTAGTTATCATGTATTCCAGACCACGAGTGGCAGCCATTTTTTGTCATGTACTTCCCATGATGTAAAGTTCTTTTCACCTTTAGATTAAGAAATATGATCTTACCTGGTGGATGAAAGTGTTTTTTTTTGTTAGATTCCATTCAAGGTTCTTCCCAAGAATGGTTGTAAAAAAGTTGAACCAAGCTTGATTTTGTTGTAGTCCATTGTTTCACCTCATTTGTGTTTCACATTTTTGTTGGGCATTTTTGTTTCACACTTTTCTAATATCAAACAATTACAAAATGAACTCATATTTTGAGTTTGTTCATGAATATTTCAAACTTTATTATTCATGGTGAAAATTTAGACAATAGCTTAACCTCATTGCCATAATGAATTGCAAGTTAAATTTTTTGCTCCTTTTCCATTTCCTTTTCACTGCTCATAATACAACCTAATAATTGTTTTTCTCTACAACCGAAACAGATCAATAAAATGCTTGGGCAGTTCTTTTACCTACTTAACCTTCTTCTCCATAATACACCAGACTTGTCCTCATTTAGGTTAATACAGTCAGTCTCTAAAGTCCTAAGATTTCTGGTTACATCTCTACATCTATACACTTTCACAATGCAGACAGGATAGACTCATCCCATTGCCTTCAAAATGCTGGTATGCCACCGCGACATTGACCGTGCTCATGACTCATGGCGCATTTCCCTTCCCGAAGAACTAGCATCCATTCGATCCAACATTGTCCTGTTCATGACTGCTATTTCGAACGAGTGAATTTAGAAACACTTGGGGGGACTATTTGGATTGATGAAGTCTAGATCTCCAGAATTCTCTTCTGTGGTTGTTGAGTCACTTCTGCTCTCGGTGCTACAGGAGGAGCTCTCATCGAAAAGAGAAGAGCTATCGTTAGAAGAATCAGTTGGAGGCCGAAATCTTTTGTCGACTGAATCTGATGGTGGAAAATTGTCATTTTCCCTCTCTACTTGCTGTTGGAATAAGTCTTTACTCTCCTCCATATCATAACCACCAAGCTTTCCCTTGGCTTCCTTACTCTTGGTCTTCCTTGCTTGTACAATGTCATAAGCCATTGCTTTCCTTACCGACCTCGGAGCACGTGGCGAGCACCTATTTGAAATTTCATCTTAAGAAAATTTCCAAAAAAAAAGAGAGAATTAAAGAAAGAACATGCAGCTTGAGTGCATATAACATTACTACCTGGCATAAAGAAGTATGTATGGGCCTTTCGACAAAACCTTTTTGAGTTCCACATGTTTTACCTGCTTAAAATTTAGCAGGTGATTAAATTGGATGTGCATATATTCGTTACCGCTGGAAAATGTTTGTTTTTTTTCGTAAATCTAAATTAGTTGATGTTCTTGAAATTTTGAAAGTAGTCGAAAATACCTTGCTATCATCAATCTTATACCATTTGCTCTGCGTATCCTTCACATAACAGACATAGTGACCAGAAAAGGTCGAATTCCTAACATCTTTATGAACAATCGCCGCATACAGCTGATAAACGGGGGATGCATCATCTCCACTCATATAAAGCGCTAAATTGAGATACTCCGGAAACTGAACCGACTTGTTGAGTTTCTCAAATTTACCAGACTGTAGAAAGACAGACACAAAAGAAAATGAAGTTTCTGTCGAAACAATTCAGAATAAAACAGCTAAAGATAAAAAAATGCAACGACCATAGTGATTACCTGAAACCGCTTCAATACGATGGTTAAAATGTTGGGAGCCTCCAATATCACCAATCTCTTTCTTGCTCGCTCATATGACTTACATCTGACATGCGAAGAAAGATGATATAAAATACTTAGTAGACCACAAGAATGGCTTAGGACTTTGGCCTGACAGTAATTATCTTTGGAACTTGAAAAGGTGATAAATGCAAATATTGTGTACAAGTTTGTGCTCTCATCTTCTATAAAGGAGCTATAGGATGAGATCGATGTGTGCGGATAAACAAATCTACCATCTACTATCTTCATTTATTTGACATATCCTCACTTGAAATATCCTTCCGCCAAGATTAACTTGAATTAAGTGACTATAAAGGTTTATTTAGCAAAGATGGAAGGGTAACTCCAGTATATTTAAAAGAAACTCTCGGTCAGTTAGTATTCTTCGAAAGAATTGTAGTTAGGTTCAGGTCATTCGAGCTAATCCTGGATTAAACAATAAATTACCAACCTGTTGCACTCATACTTGTTCTCCCCGTCTAAAATTTCGGGAGATGTAAAATGATGAAGTGCTTCATCAAGGGTAGCAATCTCTCCATGTATCTCCACAGTCAGGTCCATCATTCTTTCACAACGTTTTGATTTGACCTTACACTTATTGCACCGTATCTGCACTCAGAATATTGAACATTTACCCTTTTGCAAAGTTGATGAACAGCAAGATTTGGCATCGAGGAAACTCATCGGTAATAGATTAACAAGATCTATAAACCAAATTACCTTAGACATCAAGTAGCCGCCAAAAGTTTGTTGTATGAGTGTTGTTTCGTCTGCTAACACGTCTTCTGGCTTTGCTTTGGCTTCTTTTAAGCATTCAGATTGCATAACATCAACTGCATACCTGCCAAAATATATAAATAAAGATAATGCTACTAAATACAATGCATTTATGAGAAAGAAGACATTTTTATATAGTTCCCAAACAATCTTTGCATGTTTCAATCATCACTAAATGTTTTTATATGACTTTCTAGTTTCTAAGAAGGACTACTTTTTGCAAGAAAGATTGTTAAGGAACTACTTTGCAAGGTTGATAATGCCACTTAATGTTTATATAACTTTCTAAATGGAGCTAATTTGCAAGAGTCAGCAAAAGTCAAACTTCATGTAGAAACAAATCTGAAGGTACAAAAGTAGGTTAGGGTGGGGGATAATAAGACATTAATGTTTAACCTTAAATGTGCATGCAGCATTGTCTTTCGCAATCAAGTGTCATGAGCAGGAAAGAAATGTTTGGTGCAAAAAGCTAAATGGAGTGAGCAAAATATGTAGTCCATGAGTTCTTGATGTTTACTACGATTGATATAATCTAACTCCAGTTTGTAACAGTATCTCCCTCTTGTCATTTTCTTTTATACCATAAAACAAAAGCAAGATATGAGGTAGAAAGCACAAACTAAGCACGCAAGAAAAGAAATCAATAAAATATAATTTGAAAAACCACAACTTATGACCTGATGATGATTTCTCATCTAACTGGGTCTTCAAGCATTCAAGAAAATGTACCACCACAAACGATACAAAAATATTATGCAAAAACAGCTTATAAGATAATCAATATATTAGCTTCAGTACGACGACAACAATATATGAAAAGAAACTGGACAAGAAAAGTAACTTATGGTGCAAAACTCACCTCAAAAATTCATGGGCATCTTGTTGCTGCCCATGAGTAAAATTACTTCCAATCTTGTGTAAATGGGAGAGTAACCCTAGTGGGGATAAAGGTGATTCACCTTGCTTCGTGTGCATCACGAATCTCTCAAGTTCACATGTAAAGCACCACTCTTTCTTTGGACCTAGTCGTGGTGGCACACATTTTATTAAAAAAAAATTATGTATTTAATAAAAGAAAAAAAAAACTCAAGTAACCATTGAGCGTACATTTCATGGAATGAAGACCATTGAGAAGATATGTTGACAATGGCCGAGTAAATGCCAAACACTGGAGAACAACA
Organism: Hedychium gardnerianum; assembly: GCA_038050645.1. Classification (NCBI taxonomy): domain Eukaryota; kingdom Viridiplantae; phylum Streptophyta; class Magnoliopsida; order Zingiberales; family Zingiberaceae; genus Hedychium; species Hedychium gardnerianum. The sequence goes on from JBBUKS010497167.1 coordinate 7,328, forward strand.
TTAGCATAACAGCTGCAATATAAAAATGGACATGCTGAAGTGAGTTAACAACAACAACCAGAGTCCCAACCAACCATATTTAGTTGCAATTAGGTGTATCATGAGTAAATAATAATATGAAAACAAAAGAGGTTAAGATGATATGGATATCAAATGACCAAAAAATTATGTAGTTAGACAGTAATTAACTAACTAGTTGAAGGTGTGGGTGAATAGTGTTGGTGCAATTATCCCCGAGTCAAGGGTTGAGCAGGTTGACCAAGCTAGGGATGACTCGAGTTGGGTTTAGGTGTTTGATCAATATGTTAAGTGAAGTCCATCAAGGGTTGACCAGAGACTTGAAAATGGTATAAGTCCTAGTGGGACTAAGCAAGGGAAAGTCCTGGCTGAGGTTAGGCAAGAGAAAAGATCTAGTGGGATTAGGCAAATGAAAGACCTAGTGGGACTAAACAAATGAAAGACCTAGTTGGGAACTAGGCAGTGAAAGTCCTAGTGAGACTAGGCAACCGTAAGTCCTAGTGGGACTAAACAAAAAGAAGTCCTGATTGGGAACCAGGCAAACCTAGTTGGGAACTAGGTGAAGTCCAAGGTGGGTTAGCTGGGAGCTAGACACTTGGCGCAAGGTGAAGTCCTAGTGGGACTAGACAAACCTAGTTGGGAACTAAGTTAAGTCCAAGGTGGGTTAGTTGGGAGCTAAACACTTGGCACGACTGAAGTCCTAGTGGGACTAGGCAAACCTAGTTTCCAACTAGGTTAAGTCCAAGGTGTGTTAGCTGGGAGCTAAACACTTGGCATAAGTAAAGTCCTAGTGGGACTAGGCAAACCTAGTTGGGAACTAAGTTAAGTCCAAGGTGGGTCAACTGGGAGATGAACACTTGGCACGTGAGAGAAGTTCTAGTGGGACTAGGCAAACCTAGTTGGGAACTAGGTCAAGTCCAAGGTGTGTCAGTTGAGAGCTGAACACTTGGCACGAGACGGAAAGTCCAAGTGGGTCAAAGGTTGACCGGACACTTGGTGAAGAAGCCGTGACAAGTCAAGGTTGACCAGAAGTTAGACAATGGGAAGTCTCAACAAGTCAAGGTTGACCGGATGTTGGGCAAGGGAACCCCACACTCAAATCAAGTGAGTTAGGATAGGGTAATCGATTAAACCTTATGTCAATCGATTGGGCAATTGATTGAATTTGTTCTCGCGAGAACAGTAGGAGCCAAAATCGATTGGGTACTCGATTCAGGCATCCTCAATCGAATGGGAGAAGAAAAATCGCGAGAGCATAGTAAGTGGCTGAATCGATTAACCTGGTCAATCGATTCAGCCCATACCAATCGATTGGCTAATCGATTGGAAAGCTATTATCGTGAGAGCACAGTGAGTGCTAGAATTGATTGGCTAATCGATTAAGGCAGTTCCAATTGATTGAAGTAATCGATTGGAAGCTGTTTGTCGCGAGAGAACAGAAGAGGCTGTAGTCGATTGGTCAATTGATTACAACCTGACCAATCGATTGGGTGATCTATTAGGGCTAGTTTCTCGCGAGAACAAAAAGCTTCTGAATCGATTGGGTGATCGATTAAGAAGCTGATAATCAATTAGGCATTTAAAAAAGAGCCGTTGAACGAACATATCTAATGTGGTAATCGATTGGTGAATAAAGCCAATCGATTAAGAAACCCTAAATTAGCGAATAAAAGATTTTCGTGTGGATTGAAGCAGTAGTTCTTTTGAGATTTCTTCACAAGCTGTCAACGCCGGTTCTTAGACGATTCTGAGTGAAGTGTTGCTGCATTTCCGAGTCTACATTCTGAGCAACAAGACCAAGAGCAAGGTTTCTTATTGTATTGATTGTATTTACATTCTTGTTCTTTTTGTTGTAAGCTTGTATTGAGTTTGTACGAGACTTCTCCGCCTCTAAGAAGGAGGTTTTCATAGTATATCTGTGAGTAAGGAGAGTGGATCCTTGGATTAGTCACCTCAAGGAGATGAATACCAAGTAAAACGAAGGTGTTAGCGATTGCTTGAAGTTTCCGCTGCAAATCATAATCAAGAAGCGATTGGAGCTAATCACCCCCTCCCTCTAGCTCCCTTTTGGTCCTAACAGATAGGAGGAGACTAAACAAAACTCTATTTAACTTAACTAAAAGCGATTTAACACAATTTTAGCTAGCTTGCAACCAGCATCTTTGATGAATATTTGTGCAAGGACAATATTAAATAGATACATTAGGACATGTCAATTTGCCTTGCCCTTGCCACATGGTGACATGCAAGCTTAATACAATTTCACTTGCCTAGACCTTACTTGAGCTACAAAGAATTAGAAGCAGCAGAAGGAAGATCGAAGAACTAAGAGAAACAAACTAGCTCATGGAAAATCCTTAATTGACAAATCACGCAGAACAGATTCTTACCTGTTGCCATTGTTGGTAAGACCACAAGGATGCAACTGAATCTTGCCAGGGTTGTAGAGTTTGATGAAAAGATGATATGGGAAAAGCATCTGTAATAATAAGATAAATCAAGAGGAACATGATTAGGGGAAAGTAAGCAAAAGAGTCGCAACAAATTTGAAATTTGGCACACCCATAAAACACTCGTCTGAATATACTTTATATATTTACAACTTACCATTTCGGAAGGGTAATTCCTTGAAATTTTATAAGGCGTAGGCTGCTTAAGAACTATCTTTGCAGAAGTTGGCAGACCCTTTGAGGTAGCACCAGAAGCATCGTCTGATCTAATTGATCCTCTAACAGCACTGCCTCTTTCTAAGGATTCACAGGAAGTGGCAGCCTGACCACCACTGTTATCTGATATTTTTTTAGAAGCAAATGTTAAGGATCTCAATGTATTGGACTTAAGTGACTGTGTTTTGATTGCCGTCCAATTAGCAACAAGATCTGATGTCTCTATGTTTGACGCTAGAACCTCATTGTGCTGTGTCAGAGATTTAACCTCTAATAAAGTAGGGGCAGCTGGTGCTGAGGACTTTGTCGACACTGACACTGCATTTACTATAGCAGCAAAAGAATTAGATGATCTAACTGGTTCTTCAGGAGAAACTTTTGGAGAACTAGGAGATGCAACATTCATAGCATTGCTAGTAGTTGATAACAGATCAGAAGCAAATGCAAAAGTCCCGGAAGTTTTGGATTCCATTAAGTATATCTTGGCAGCTATTGCTCTAGCAGCAGATATTGGAATACTATTGCCCGAGTTTGAAGTCTCCTCCTCTGTCTGGGATTCTGTCTTTGAGGAAAGAGCATGAAGAGAATCTGTCACTTTTAAACTTGATGGGCTAATCGCCATAGAATGATTCACCTCTGTTTCAAATGCAGATGGCTTCTCCTTTAAGGAAGGTTTTGATCTAGCAAGGTCAGGAATCAATGGGGCAGAAGGATTTGCATTGTAAGCATCAGGTCCAGTTTTGGGGTTAGTAGTAAGAATATCAGAAGATGAAGTCTCTCCTAACCTAGGATCAAGTTCTTCAGGCTTGACGGCTTTCCTGAAAGCATTAGGGGATGCCGATTTGAGTGCAGAAGACTTCCCTGGAGACTCAACTGCCATGGCATTTAATCCTTCATTAGGCGCTAAACTCTTCTCCGATAAATCAGGCTCTTCAGATTGCATTCTCTCCGAATCATTAACCTTCTTTGAGCCACATTTGCTATAATTGACAATTGGAGGACGACATTCATCTTTGTGGCCTCGTCTCCAATGAATAATCTGGCATTTTCCAGAGCTACAGTGAACAAGAAAAGAAATTGAATTTTTCATCAGATAAACAAAGAAGTGAACAATATATATATTGTAGATGCAGGGTCGAGATGACATCAAGTCGAAATCTTGAGCAAAGATTCAAGAACTCCATAACAAACAGCTATAACAAAACAACTCCAACCAAGAGAACAGAGCATTTTCCGGTGCAATTGTGGGTTTCGAATTGGAAACTTAAAACAACTGGGAAAACCCTAGCTGAAGCAATTCAAAAATGGAGACAGAAGCCTGCTATCGCCCCCAAAAGGCACAACACTTCAAGAAATACTTGCAATTAAGAGGAGCACAAGGGGGAAAGAATTCGCGTGCGTCTACCAGTATCTGACAGCCTTGCATTGTCCGCACCTCGCCATTGCAGGATTGAAGCACACGAGGCATTCCGGCGGCCGCACCGAGGTGTCTTTTTCCACACACAAAGCCGCAGCCGAAGCCGAAGCCGAAGCGGAGACGTAGGCCTTCATTGCCTCCGCCTCCTCTCGGATAGAATCCTGCGCGGCAAGGAACGACAACCGACGGACCTCTTCCTGCCTCGCCGTGGCCAGCCGCCATCTCCACCGTACCACGAAGGCGAACACGGGAGCGACGAGGAAGACGAAAAGCGGCGCCCATGAACGCCTTAGGTCTTCTTCCGGAGGCATTCTCCCACCGTCTAAATAAGAAAGGCAGCTCCTTTCTCAGACCAACTCCGCCCCGCCGGACGCCACATATGTCCACCGCGCCGCCACTCCGCAAGGCGAGAACTGCCTCCTCCACCGCACAGATGTTCAACCCACTACCTCCTTCCTTATGTACGCTTCTAGTGCAGCGCCAGATCCTTCGCCGGCGCCGCCGGCGCTGATGGAAACAAGAGAACGAGAGAGAAAGTACAAAGCCGCACAACTGGCGGTGTTTAATGGCGATAAAAAAATCAATACGGACAAAAAATGGCAGGCAAAAAATTGTGGTGACCTTCAAGAACTCGCAGCTTATCCTGATCGATCACTCTTATTTTTCTTATTAATTTTCCGCCATTCTCTTCTGAATTTATTCATTTTGACCCAAAATTATCTCAAAGTCTTCTTAAATTCTCCAAATTTAGCTAAAGATTCCGACATATGACGATAAAAATCAAATTAAAAATTAAAAAAGTAAGTCGCGATCACTTTCTTAGATCATGGGTGATGTGCATATTTTTATCGCTATATGTAAAAAAATATATTAAAAAATGACAACAACTAATTTATTTCTCAATATTTAGTTCTCGATTTTCCGTCCCAGGTGTTTAAAATAACAAAAAATGTGGATGTCATAAACAAAAGACACTATCAAATGACGTCATGACGATCTTTAATATTGTCGTTGACCAAGTTCTATTGGTCGGATGGATTTGGTTTCCATCTGAGGTTCAAGTCTCCGATTTCAAGTCACGCGTATATTTTCAACTTTAGAATAATTTAAATTTGATTTTAATTGTTTCACTGTTCAACGATTCACGTTTTCAAACCGGTTCCAAGTGTCATTTTTTTAAATTAATTATTAAAAATTAAAATTTCATTTATCAGATTTGATTTGGCGGGTAATATCTAAATCAAAATTTGATAGATTCTTTTTCGTGACGAAATTTCTCTTATAAAGCGATCGGACTTGCATGTATCAACAGTGTCCAATGACGCAGGGAGTTATCTCTACATGACTCTTCGATCAGAAATGGATTTACACATGGCCAGAGGGGGCACGGCTCCTGATCCTCGTATATTATATATTAATTTTAATTTCCCAACTCATATATATTGTGATATATTAATTTTTTTATATATATTCTCCACTAATTCCATAGGTAAGATTATATATCAATTTTTTCTCATATTTTTTCTTCATGTCTAAGTATTTTCCAATCAATTTTTTTTTCCAATTTATCCCAAAATCTTGTCACTAGTTTCACCCTCTATTGTCATCGTCGATCGTCAAAATTCAAAATTAATTATATATTCAAAAAGTTTACTATCTAAATTTTTTATTAATAGTTTAATATTAAAATTTTAAAATAATATCACTATCTTGAGATTAGCTATCGACGGCGCCCCTATTTTGTATTAAAATTACATATAAATTTATTTATCGTCATCGACTATCGTATAACTTGAGAGTGGAATAATAAATTTTAAAAAATTTTGAGCTCAAAATCTAATCCTAAATTTAGAATTCAAATTAAGATTGTTTGAGTACGAGCGAATTTTTGAATTAATTTGTACGATTTAGATATCAATAATTGATATTTATTATATTTTATTTGTTTTTTTAATTATTATATTTTTATTATAAAAAATTATATATAATATATAATAATTATTTTATCACTAAATATACTATCCCTAAATCTAACCTCTTGAATCTTACTGCCTCCGTGTTTAAATACTTAGAATTTAAAAGAGAAAATAAAATGAAAAAAAAATAAAAGAGAGGAATGAAAGAGGCCCCTTGCCTTATGTGGATATATATTTTTTAAGTAAATTTGTCATCCACAATTTAATCTGGATATCCATGAAAAGATTATATGGATATATTTGATGGTAAAAAAGTGAAATCGTCATGTCGACGGATTCTTTAGAGTAATCTTTTATTATTTGGAAGGAAGGTAAATCACGGATGATTATTAGCCTTTGAACAATGACCATTATATGAGAAAAGACAGGAATCTGACAAATATTATATTGTTAAAGATTGACTTCTAAACTTATGATAAAACTTCATACAATAACTATCTACTCATCTCGTGAGAATAAAATAAATTTAATACTAATACATGGAGGTAAGTGGGACACCATACCTAAGTAAAAGTTGTAATGAGATAGATGGAAAATCATATCTGAGTAGGACATGTACTTGCAATGAGTCATATCTAAATATGCCTTATGATGACATGGGGACCATGCTCAAGTGTAACCAGGAACAAATGAGATGGGGGACCACGTCCCGAAATAGATTACGTGGACAATCATTAAGAGCTTAGTTAAACTAAGGTCAAAAATCCTCGGAGGTCGAATCAAAGTATAATGTCAATACAGGAGATTCTCAAAGGGGTGAGGTATGTACAAAGCTTGGGATGTTGAATTGTATTAGGGACGTGTGTGGGTTGTCAAACTAAATAAGATACTTGGGAGTACGAGTACTCGGGTCATCGAATGCTCTATCCGGAGACTGAGGAAGGTATTAGTTAGGTTGTTGGGTATTGAGAATGTCGGATAGAAGTATTTGGATCATTGGGCAATGAGATCACTCGGAGGGAGATGCTGAGGTCCAATCAAGTCAAGAGGAGTACTAGCAACACATGAGTTGAGTTGACAGACATGTAATCATTATGGTAAAAGATGAAACATTCGTCTCAGCGCTTCCGTCAATTCATCCCAGGACCAACACGGAGGCTAGTCTAGCTAGCTCGAACAGTGACTAATGCATAAGGGAGGGTAGACAGACATGTAACCAATCAACATAGCTAAGTTGATTCTACGACAAATTATCTAAATCACGTACATGAGTTTAGAAATTATCAAATCATATATCTCATATTCATTTTACCCCTCCCTAT
>JBBUKS010497187.1:0-14663 GCA_038050645.1 Hedychium gardnerianum
CCTTATGATGCACATCCCGTGAGCACCTAGTATAATTTTTATTTTTTTTAGAGCTCAGGATTTAAGATATGGTACTTAGACTAAAGGAAGTGAATATATATATATATATATATATATATACTAGGTGCTCACGGGGTGTTCATCATAAAGTGTGCAGGATATCAAACCTCATATACAGTTTTGATTTTTATTTCCTTTAGCCTAAATACTATACCCTAAACTCTAAGTTCTATAAAAAATAAAAAATAAAAAATTACACTATGTGCTCACGGGTGTGCGTCATAAGGTGTGCAAACCTCTCTCTCTATATATATATATAAATATATATACATAATTGTTATCCTATGGACCTACGGTGTGCACCTTCTATGCGCACTTGTGTATTTTTTTTTGATTTTTTTTTGGCTTCGGAGTACGCCGTTTAAGATTTTGTCTTTAAGATTTAGGAGTTGGGTTATAGTGCTAGAGCTAAAAGAAATTTAGGTGCACACGAAGGTGCGCACGGAAGATGAACAGGATAACATATATATATATATATATATATTCCAAACAGAAAGAATCTCTATAGTAGAGAAACAAAACTTATAGGTTGTACCGATCTGGACTTAGTAGAAGTTCAGTCAAACGTATCATATACGTCATCCATCTACTCGATCATTTCAATAGATGATACGGAAGAAATCCATTTTTACCAAAAGAAAAATAAAGACCGATATGCAAAGCATAAGATCCCTTCACCGGCATTTTCCACCTCAACTTTATCACAATCCATGGGATCTGCGGAAGAAGTCAACCTTATAACATGATGGAAATATGACTCAAAAGGAACTTTTTGAGGGCACTAACTCTCCTTTTCTTGACTTATGCTCTCAGACAACTTACAACACTAAATAAAGCTCTACAGTACCTCAATCATGCAACCTGACTCAGCACTTTTAGGACGCACCCATCTATGGGCAACCCATGATTTTTTTAAAAAAATTAGGATTTAAAATTTAGGCTAAAAGAAATGAAAATTTAAAAAAATTAATAATAATTTAACACTAGATGTTGCCCATAGATGGACGAGTTGCCCATAGATGGATAAGCAGGTAACAAAAATATATATAGAGAGAGAGAGAGAGAGGCAGTTTTGTTATCCTGTACACCTCATGGTACCCACTCCGTGAACACTTAGTATATTTTTTTTTTAGAGCTTCAAGTTTAGGGTATAATATTTAGGCTAAAGGAAGTGGAAAAAAAAAAGTGTGCACCATAAGAAATATGATATCAACATTGGTACCAGTATAATACGAAAATTAAACTTGACATAATAGGAGTGAATTAAAAAACCAGGGATGTGCTAGTGATAAAGTAGTGCAATGGCAAAATAAAAGCCAAATAGGTGTAGATGACATCAAAGAATTGTAATTCATAACTTATTGACATCATCTTAGTTGTTGTAGTACTATAAGGATGTTACAGTAAAAAAGAACTACCTTGTGCGAGGAAATCACTTTGGACATCTCCATCATAGTTTTTGCATGCCCACACATAACCACCATCACTTTTCACTGCATAAGCTACCATATCATCAATCAGCCTGTGCTCATACCTGATAGAAGGAACACCGATACTTGTTTGCAATTGTTTTAGGAAATAACAAGCAAAAAGGATTTAATAGAGATGCCAACCATATTGACTGTTCTTCAAACTTGCTCTTCCATTTTTCCTCATATACTGCTTGAAATATGTCCTTAAACCTACAAGTCCAACATAATTCCAGATAACTTCCATGTCTAAGCTTCCTTAAAAGTTAACAGGACGCATGAGGTGCATTGAACATTCAAGCTCTGAAATCTAGATATGATTCTTGACCAAGTCTCACAAAAGGGAGACAAACAACTTGAAAGAATACACAAACAAAAAGCAAATTCATTGTGATTTGATAACAATAAATTGCAGTTATTAACATCTGAAATGAGCTGCTCTTGGGTATCACGGTGGGAATCTATTAAAGCATAAATTTTCAAGGTGATAAGCCTCATCAACCTTAGAAATTCAAGCAACTAACATAATCAATTTTGAAACAAGAAGTCAAATGTGTGCTAATGGTCAAAATAATGCACACAAGGAAATAATTTCTAGAAGAGTTATTAGGTAGGTTCTCCTTTAGGAGAATAGATCTTTAAAGAAAGTTTCAAAGTTAGTAATTGTCTAATTTAGGATTGTAGGAAACTTTTGGTAGGAGTTTAAGTTAATGGTATCCATTTCCTAATTTGCAATGGGGTTTTAACTGAATCCTTGTAGAAATAGGGTTATTTCTTTTCTTAATTGCTTTTGGTTTATCTCAATTCTGTATGGTTGGAGTCTTTAAAAGGACTTTATTCCTCGTGTAAACCAATTTTAGCTAATAATGTTGCTCAGCCAATTTTAGTTCCCTGTGTGCTATAGTTATTCTCAAGCCACATCAATTTTGTCCAATTCTATATCAATTTGGGTTCGTTTTTCATGCTACATCAATTTGATACCCAAGCATTCTTTTGTTGCATCAATTTGTTATCAGAGTTGAATTCGTTTTGCATACACACTTTTTGTCAATCTGTCATATCTAGATCTGACGCCTTGCTTTTGTCCACCCAGTGTTTAGTTATCGCAATACAACTATCTACAACAACCCAAGTAACTTTGGCATTTGTATCATATTTCTTAATACCATTCTACCTGAAACCTTACAACTAATCCAAGCATGAATTGTAAGAAACATAACGAGTGACAACAGATAAAGAAGAAAAAAAACTTGCTAAGGATTCGGAAGAGGTTACATAGTCCAGAATACTAGAAGATGATTACGAAAGCCTAAGATAATATGGTGAGTAACAATAAAATGCAGGCAATTGAGTTGTAAGCAGATCATTATATATCAAAATGAATACCATTGTAAAACAAATATTATAATAAATACCACAACATCCCACAAAATCAAACTTATATTGTAAATAGAAGTAAGTGGGCAAGCAAAAAATAGTTTAGTCAAATCACTGGTGCCTATTTAAGGAATTAAGGTCCTCTTTTTTATTAGATACTAACAATTATTTTAACAATATATCTCTTCAAGAAGGGAAAAGTAATAGAAAATAATTTTTTACTGCTTGGTTCAAAGCTTTCTATCCCCTGCCAATAGCTTAGTTTCTAGCATTGCTTTCCTTTTCTTTCATTATGAGCCGCTATAGTGATATGCCCACCAACATACCGAACAGTTAACTAAGGCATGCCCAGAAAAGGCACTTGTCTAGGATGCACTTGAGAACTGAGGCATCTGGATCATGCCTCATCTGGACCAAGAGTTTAGGCAAGTACTCAGTTGCATGTATGATACATTAGCAACTAATTTTGCTATGTTATCGCAAAAAATTATCTAACTTGTATATTAAGCTTGAATTGGTTTAATTACACAATTGACCACCTATTGTATGGTCCAATCCGGCAAACCATCATAATACTATGTTTCAATACTTGGCTTGATCTATCCCCTCCCTACCCATGTCTGACATCTGACATTACTATCGTTCACCAGTGAAAAATTTTAGCTGTTTTGGACAAAGTTGGATCTACACCTGTGTTGTATAATCATCATGCCCAACTCAGAGTTAATACATACATTGCACTCTGAGTTAATGCATATAACCCACACAGATACACTTTACTCTCGAATAAAAAGCATAAAGATGCTGATAACGTGACAAGTAAATAAGACATAAGTACCTGCCATCATATTTCTTCAGTATGGTATTTTTGGTACTCAAGTAAAGTGGCCATCTTTTTGCAAATGCCATGGACATTGATGACTCAGCAAAAGCTCGAATAGACTGATAAGACATTCAAATTTTAATCCTCTAGAATAATTTGATAAAATTTCCTATATAAGAACAAGATGACAAACCTCATCAACATTATACATAGATAATGCAATACCAGTTCCTTTAAACTCATAAACATCTAGTTCTGCAGGTGCACCTCCATCTTCAGGGACTAATTTACCGAAAGTAAACTAATCATGTCAGATCCATTCAATCAAGCAGGCATATGTGTCAAAGAGAAAAACAATTAAAAAAATTAACCTGCATTAAGTATTGGGGCTCACCAAAAACCATTTTAAGCTTCCCAGGACCTTTAACAATCATGTCTGTTGCTCGATACTGATCTCCAAATGCATGCCTACCTATACATATAGGTTTCTTCCAACCTAAATGTGCATGCAAATATCCATAAACGTTCACATTTGCAAGACACTTAAAAGAGTTTGGATGAAGAGTGAATAGAAGATTCTTACCAGGAACTATGCGTGGTATGTTTTGGCAAAGAATTGGCTCCCGAAAGACGGTTCCTGTAGTAAATTAGATTACCAATGAACTAATTGTTCTAACAGAACTAAGGCAGATTTACTGCAAGAAGAGACATGCAAGAGGAATATCCACTACACGGTTGTTAAAGTCAATATGAATATCAAAAGTCAAGAAACCTAAGTATCTATATTATATAGTATTGAACCAGCAGGACCAATGGGATAAGTGGTCACCATCTTCATTCCCTTCTCATAGCTTAAGCTTTTGAGATGTTTTGATACACCAACAAGTGGTCACCTAATCAAACCAAATAAGCATAACTGAAATGTTACACAACCTTATGTTACAATGGAAGCTAACAGTGTCCCAAAGGAACTAGTTAGATGCTTGAGACGAATAAATAAGGAATTGAAGTCAAGCAAATGCCTTCAAAAGATCAATTGATTTTTAAGTTTGAGTAGATCTATAGTATTATAGGGGCACAAGTAGCAATACACAAATGTCAAGTCATATATTTGCTAACTTCCCATTAAAACAAGGAGAATGATTCATGAAATAGATCAAGCTTTCCCATAACAAAGTTCCCATAGGGAAAAAATGCTAGGAAAGAAGCACAGTTGTCTGAACAAGAGAGGAAGTTTTGTTTGGGGAAGTTGGTACTAATTTAGCATCTGGCAAATTGATTGAAGAAAAAATTAGAAACAAACTACAATGCTTCAACCAAACCTACAAGCTGGACAAGAGAAAATAATCCAAGCATAACAACGTTAATTAAGAAAAGCAAGATTTATAAGCAAACCATTTAAAATATTCCTTATAGTCCCATTGGGGCTTCTCCACATGGATTTGAGATTAAACTCCTTAACTCTGGCCTCATCTGCCATTCAAAAGAGAAGGTAACAAATTTAATGAAAACAGTTTAAAAAGGCATTGATGTCTATAAATGCTTGTGGAAGAATATAAACAATGAGACATACAATGGATCCAACAAATTTACTTCGAGTATCTAAAAAGGAGAGGAAAGAAAAACATAACAATAAAATCATAGTGGAAATTAAATACTTACTTTCTGTATGACATTTCTAGACAAGATAATTGGGTACTTAGTGTCCCCTACTCAAGTTATGCATTTTTCATTTTTTTCTGATTTCAATCAGAAGAAAATTTAATTGCCTTAAATAGTCTTTTTAACACGGGCATAGTTTAGATAGCCAAATCAGGATGCCAAATATTGGTCTGTACAATTCAATGGGTGAAATATTAGGGTGGGGTGATAATTAAGTTCTTTGAGTCAATTCACAAATGCTCCATTTTGTGCCAACTTCACAAACAATCTAGTCTTAGAAGGCATACAAAGGGAAAACCTCAAAATTAAGGGGAGACCAAGGCACCTAAAGCTTTGACATTGCCAAATCCATAAATATCATACAAGCTTAGAATGCCTAGTGGACTGGCAATTAACCAGCGCTCCTTACTATGTGAGCACATGATACTGTTTTTTTAAGAATTTCAAATTTTAATGTTAGAATTTAGTTTTATTGAATTATAAAAATATATGATAACAGTATTATTGGAATTAGGATCAAATGGCTTGTTTTATGCGGGCAACCAGTTAGCAGCTTGATCAATAAGAGGCCATGACATTCTTGGCTTGAGTTGTGTTTTTTTAATAGCTCTAGTCAGAATTGTTATATTATTTAAGTAAATAACTCAATAAAAAATTATTCTTTGAACACTTCAGAAGTTTGAATTCAGTTTACATGAAAATAGTTATCCCATACTGCATTCCTGTAACTGAAATAGCCATGAGTAACCCATCAGTTTTATGGTGTCATAAAAATATGAAAAGAATAAATCATTTTGTTAAGTTCTAAAACAGCAAATAACATGTTTAATCAAAGTTCAATAATGATTCTCAGTCCCCTGTGGACATAGTGAAGAATTACAGTACAACCTTCCGACTTATATTTTAAACAGTGTAACAAGCCCCTAATGCTTTAAATATCTTAGCATCAGTCTTTTAAGAAACTGCATTGGACTAGTGAGTTCGACAACAAACAGTTCGGTTGAATAATGAATTGGTCAAGCATGGTGAAGAACTGATCAAAATGAGTACAAATCTGTTGAAACAAAAATCCCATATAACACCAAGCCAGTTTCCCCAGATTTCCATTTTTTTATAATTTCTTGAAAACTTATACTCAATCTGGATGAACCCAATAGTGTAGTGAAAATGTAGAAACAAACTTCAATCAGTTCACTCAGGGTCCTGTCTTAAAGACATGGAATGATTACCAGCTGCTGGTTTTTGAATAAATTTGCAACATACACAAATATGAAGGTATATGTTTCAAAAATCATATTTTTATTCTGATGAAAATAGTACAAAAATTTAATTATATTAAGGCTAGAAAACTGAAGCAAAAATCACTTCATGCAAAAGCAGAATACATATTTCATAAGGCTGGGTAGTGGAAGGCATTGGCATACCAGGTGTTATTGTTGCACACTTCACTGCAACATTGTACCTGCATGTTTCAGGGAAAAGTTTTTATTGTTCACAGCTAGATGGAAAAAATGCTAAATAAATTTGCATCAGGACAATTCAACAACATATCCCTAAACAGTAATTTAAACACATAATTATGAACCAATTTAACAAGTATTTCACAGGAATTATCCTCTAACTCAACTAGTTAATGAAGACTGCAATGTTCCCATCCTTTTTTGGAGAAAACCTCTGATTAAATTAGTTCTGATTCCTAGTAATGACCACATAGAATAATAAAATTGTGGCCAACGGTTGCTTGATCTAGTGGTGAGTAAACTATACCTAGATGGTTTTCAATCAATGTGCAGGATTTCAAATCTGTGTATGATACCATTGTTGGGAGCCATTTAAACTTATCACTCCTACTTATAGCTATGACCCAGAATAAGAATAGTCTCATGTTCAATGTGGAGTGAAGACATCTCGCGGTATCAAGACCAAAAAAAGAATAATAACATTGTGGAATATCAAATATGTGTCCAGTTAGTTTAAACGGACGATAGATAGACAAACACCTTATAAAATTAGAGCAAATTTCCTAAAGTAGATGTGATTTGTCAACAGGTAATTCAGACAGTCATAATATCATAAATTGCTTCAAAAGCATCTATTGGGAGGGGAGACCAAAGGTATCAATACAGTAGTGAAGTGACCTACAGAGCACTGTGCATCAAAAAGTCTATATATCCGCTTGCCAGAGTGGGCAAGTGCTTCAAGAAACAGAAGTGGTGATTGGCGGTTACCTCAGTGCAGCTTCAGCACTTTCTACGGTGACCCTATCATCAGTGGCATCCCGGTTCGGAAGACCGAGATCAAAGTAGTTGATGTCCAATTCGAGGTATGGAAATATAAGCTGCATCAAAGAAAGAAAACAGCTAGAACGTAAGAAAGATAACGAGAAAGAGACATATATCAGGGAAACAGAAAATTCGTCACCTTTTCTTTTATCATCCTCCAGATGACCCTAGTCATCTCATCACCTGAAGATCACGATCGAGTTTTCACTGGTTTGCACCAACAATGAAAATAATAATAAAAAAGAGGGGTCACCATCCATCTCGACGATCGGATTGTGAACTTTGATGCGTTCGCCGGAGGACGTGGAGGCGAAACAGCGCACAGAATAAGCAGTACGGATCGTGAGGGAACCACCATTGGTGGGTAGGCTCCGATTCAAGAGGCGGACTGAGACTACACGGTTCATTAAAGCTGGAGAAAATAGAGTCGAGTAGGAGGAAGGGGAAGAGGAAGATGAGGAGATAGCGGAGAAAGACGAAGATGACATGGCGGCTGCGGTGAGGAGGAACCGCCGCATGAGAAGGCTGCGCGATCCGGTTGTCACGGTGACGAGTAGGGTTCGTTTCGACTGAACGTTGACGAAGGCGAAGTAGCGAAGTAATTCTATAAGGAAATAAAATTTTCCCCACGCCCTCAAAATTTATATATATTTAAATCTACTCCGGATGTTTTACGAACGGGGCCGTAAACAATCGAGTCAAGTTTTGAAGGGTTCAAGTTTGTTTGATAAAATAATCGTTGAATCAGGCATAAAATGAATCAAACTTTTAAAATGATTATTTAAATTTGGCTTGGTTTTTTTTTATGAACTTAAGCTTGTTTGAAGTTTGGTTTGAGTTTAGTTCATTTAGATGTTATTAAACTTTCACTTCAAGCTTGGCTTGAGTTTGGTTCGTTTAAATGTTATCGAGCTCTAAATTCAAATTTATTTGTTGTTTGAAATTTTTACTTGTTTAATTGGTTATTGAATTTGATAATTCAAATTTATTTATTTTTTATTTTTTATTTATTTAGCATATTGATAAGATTTTTATTAATGAATATGATTATTCACGAATATTGTTCACGAATATTAACAAGCTGAATACATATGTATTTAAATTTATTTGTTTAGTTTAACGAGTTGTTCAAAATTGTTTGTTTAATTAATCTTGTATATATTGAACCATCCGAAATTGATTAAACTAATTCTTTTATAACTAACCGAATCAACAGAGCTTTTCGTCCTATTTTTCAAAAAAAAAAAACTGAAAACTCGAACTATTTAAATATTAATTAATTCAATATTTACTATGTGATATTCATTAATAAATTGATAGTTTTTTCATAATTAATTGATTGATCGTCTTCAACAATTTACTATGTGACATTTTATTCAATTTTTTAATTTTATCAATCTGACAATCGAGTCAATTATAAAATATTTTATTGCTATCTAATTAGTAATTGATTGCTAATGACATAGTATAATTTTAATTTAATGATTTAATTGAATTCATATTTGTAAAATTAAGATCGAATTTAATTATTTTAATTAATAAATATAATTTTTAAATAAATATATGAAATTAACCGAATCATTTTCATGAGTTAATTCGATTTAACTGACTTTTAAAACACCCTTATAAACAGCTGAATAAATGTTATTAAAATTTTAATCTCACACATTTTTACTATCTTTAACTTTAAAAATTAATTTAAAGGTTAAAAAAATATAGTTAAAATAAAATATCTGTCTAAATTTGGGAAAACTTTATTTTTCATTTTCTATATTTTAATGATTTGATGATCATATGTTTTTTATTATTTATTGTATTATATTAACTAGTTTTGATATGTTGCTGGTAAGCATTATTTGTTTTTCACGTTTAGATCATCAAAATTTCTAAATACAAATTTTATTTTAATTTTTATATTTTATATTAAAAAATTTTTGCATCAACTATCAACCTATTTTCTAAATTTATATTTTATGAACAATACTTTTCAAAATTTTAAAAATAAAATTTAATCTTTAAATATTAAATAATATTTTTTTTCAATCTCTCACGTTTTTATACTCTCTACTATTACAAATATAATAATAAAAAAAAGAGAAAAATAATAAAAGAATTGATATGATGAAAAATAATTTTTTAAGATAATTGATATAATGTGTAGAGAAAAATAATTATTTAAATTTAATAAAATGGATAATTTATTCTAAAATTTAAAAGTATTACCGTTTAGATTTAGAAACACTTTTATTATGATATATCGATATTAAAATCTCATATTATATGCTATACTGAAAACTTTGATATATAAAAAAATTATATCAATGTTATATCAAAAATTTGATATATCGTATAAATTTTATATTATTTAAATTTAAATTTTGATATTGATATAGTATATTGAATATTAAACTATTAAATTGTACATCGATATTATACCGTAACTTTTCAATTGATTATCAAATCATATCAAAAATTTTGATATATCATATTTTCAATATAATTTGATATATTTCAATATGTTATATGCCATATATTAATTTTTATTTTTCACCTCTAGCCTCTAGGAACTCTATAGGATTTTTTATAATAAATTATAAATTATATTTTAATTGACATTTGCTTTAATTCCACGAGCTCGAAATGTCATCCTGCTCTCTTGAGCTTTCCACACTAGGCAAAGTAACTATGTTAATTTCCAATAAAAATAATTACTATTTTAGCTATTTTTTATTATTAATTTATTATTCATATATAATAAATATAGAGATCATTAATTCAAATAAGATAAATTAACGTAGATAATAATAGGTTTTGAGTATCATTTTGATATACATCGTGTGTATACAAAAATATTAAAGAAAAATAATTTAAATTTCTCGCGTTGTACACTAAGGTTACTTATCAGTCGACATTTACTTTTCATGAGATTTTTAAGTTTTTTAAATATAAAATATCATTTGTATTTGGATTCGATAAATTTAAGTTGCTTACAAAGTTCTATACATCGAAGCGTGCAATGATTCGAAGCTATTTAAGAGGAGTGTATTTAATTCATTCAACAAGTGAGATTTAGTGATTCAAAGCAAATCTTAGATCATGTGATTAACTATTTTCTTAAAAATAAATAAATCAGATAACATCAAATTTAAAAAAAATAATTTGACGTACGATTTTTTTTTATAGATTATTAGAATAAACAAAAAAATATTCACGATGAATAATTTAGAAGTTCAATATTTTATGATTGCACATCTCATTTATTTATTTTTTATAAATATATCATAATTAAAAATCGAATAATAAATATTTAAGTAATAATTTAACATTCTTTTATTATATTATAATCTCGAGATAACTATTTTCTTACAAAAGTGTAAATTTTATAGTCAATTACGGAGAAAGAACGCTAGGACAATATAAATTTGAAAAATTATTTTGTTTATTTAAAGTTGTGTTTTAAGAAATCTAAAAATATGCGTAGTAAAGTGTAATTTCACATGGATTCGGCCCCCATAGACACCCATAATCACTGAAACAAGTCCAATTTTCATCATGACTAAAATGACCCCTCCATTTTCGTCCTCCGTCGCATCTACACCCAAGAAACAAAGGGCATTATAGTCTTTTGAATCAAAACCGCCTCCCCTCGCGCCGCCCTGGTCTACAAAATTTTTTGAATCGCGCGCGCGGCGGGACGGATCCGGATCCCACGCGGACCGTCCGATTTAATTCAAATTCGCCCGCGCCATCACGCCCGAAACCCTCCCTCTCTCTTTTCCCCCTTCCAATTTCTAACGGTCGCCGCCTCCTTCGCCCGTCTTAAACCGGTACCTTCTCCCTCCTCCTCATCCATTTCCGGATCTCCATCGTTCATGTCGTCCTCATGCCCTTCGCATC
The DNA here is from genome assembly GCA_038050645.1 of Hedychium gardnerianum. Classification (NCBI taxonomy): domain Eukaryota; kingdom Viridiplantae; phylum Streptophyta; class Magnoliopsida; order Zingiberales; family Zingiberaceae; genus Hedychium; species Hedychium gardnerianum. Next base: position 11,571 of record JBBUKS010497187.1, read on the forward strand.
TGGTAGACGCTTCCGGCGTGCGGCAGCACGCCTACAGCAGGAAGCAGAAGTCCCTCGGCCTTCTCTGCACCAAGTAAGTCGCGATCTTCGATCTTGCCTTTTTTTCGTTTGCCCTTTGTTTACGTTGTGCTTGGGGCCGTGCCTGATGCGCCTAGATCTGTACGTGTTTTGAAGCTTCGTGAGCTTGTATAACCGCGAAGTCGTCGAGTCGATCAGCCTCGATGACGCGGCTCGGAGGCTTGGCGTCGAGAGGCGGCGGATCTACGACATCGTCAACATCCTAGCGAAAGTGGGGGTGAGATCTAGATCCTTTTCCGCCAATTGTTTTTAAATTTTTTTTTGATAAAAATAATAATAAAGGACTGCGTTTTTTTGGACGAGAAAAAAACGGAGAACTATGTTTTTTTTTTTTAAAATCATTTTGTTCCGTGTGATCTACGTAGCTTCTCTCGAAAAATGGCAAAAATGCCTGCTCTTGGATCGGATTTTCCGGGATCCCGAAAGCACTAGAGAGATTGGAGGTTTGAATTTCTCAGATCTGCACTTTTTAGGTTATTTGTGTGGCCTATTGGGAACTGCAACATTTTATTATTTTGATTTGGTACAGGAGGAAACTCGCAGAGGAATTTCTTGCCATAAAGGCATTTGTGCAAAAGTAAGATTTTGTCTCTCTTTCTTTGTCACTGGTAAAATCTACTTGTGCTCATCAACTACCTTAAGCTTACCTTTTGAAGTTTGTCAAAAAGAATTTGCCACAGGATGATTCGGACGATGAAAGTCTGGACCAGTATGTAGACGATGGAGATGAGAAACTAAGCCAAACTGTCAGCACTACTTTGTCGACTGCTCCCTTTGACAAAACAATATCTGGTCTCTTTTTGTATATATTTTGTATTTCTTAAAGTTTGTTTCACTGTACAGCAATTATAGGGGGATTAAGCTTTATTATTAAATTGATGCAACAGCAAAAGTTAATAGAAGAGCGAAATCATTAGGCACACTGACGGAGAATTTCATTAAGTTGTTTCTGACCTCAGATGTATGCATCTTGATTCTCCTCTACATGAGATTTTAGCATCTTTCAAATTTCTTATTTTTACTGTTACTAACCATGCTAGAGTTCTCGTGAAGGCTGATACAATTTCACTCGATGCTGCTGCAAGGCTGCTTCTTGGTGCTACAACCGATGCATCTTACATGAGAAGTACCTGTCTATCCTCACTGCTCTTGTTCTTCAATTAAGAGTTGTTTTCCCCCCTTTCTTCTTCTTTTCTCAAAAATGTCTATTTGGTCTTACTGTCTCAAATACACTAATGCAGCTAAAGTCCGGAGGCTCTATGACATTGCGAATGTATTATCTTCTATATTTCTCATTGAGAAGGTATTTTTTATGAGTTACTATACACCAAGTTAAAAATCAAAGATAAAAAAGAGATGGTCATGCTTAATGCATCCTCTTTCAATTTTATGATTTGGGATGTAGACACAACTTGAAGCAAGGAAGCCGGCCTTTCGCTGGTTGGGTGCAAAGGGTAAGAAGGAGCCAAGTGATGCAGTAACTGTTGCTATTTCACCTAGTCCAAAGAAGTTGAACAAAAGGACATTTGGGACAGAGCTCACTAACGTGGGCTTGAAGAGGAATAAGCTGAATTCTGCAGAGGGTAAGAAACCAATGGACGTTAAGATGAGAAGTGAGAATCTGCAAGAGCACAGTTTTATTCCACAGAAGCAATCCGCATCCAAGAATGGGTATTCCTTTGGCCCTTTCCATCCAGTTGGGGTGATGAAACAGACTGCTAATTCTGAGGTAAAGTCTGGGAAAGGAATTCAACAATGGGAGAACTTGGCTGCCTCCTTCCGACCAATGTATCAAAATCAAGGTTTGCTTCTATTCCTTATCTAGCATGTATGCCAATATATGTTTTTAAAAGTGAATAGAAAATGCAAATTTTTAGTTTTAGTTTTCTTTTGTCTTTCTGGTCACGCTTTTGATCTTTTGAAGAAAAAAAGGAATTGCTCCTGCAACTTCTCTGTTATTCTTACAAGAGTAAATGATGCATGAAAATTTCTTGCTATGCAATCAACTTATCTGTTACTATAGAATTTTTTTCTAGCTCTTTTATCTCCTTCCATATGATGATGCTATACCATCTTGTAACAAGGATTACATTACTCGGATTGGTAAAAAGCCACATGTGGACATAAACCAAACTTGCTTGTCACATCTGTAATAGGTCTCCATGTTCATTAGCCTGGAATGTTTTCTAGTCTTCATGCCACCTTGATGATCTCTTTTACTCAGCGTGGAGTAAGAGTTCGACAGCATGAGATTTGCCAATTATGTGGTTAGCACAAGAATAATATACATATAGTGCGAACCCTATAGTATAAGCATATCTACAACGTAAGGATACATCTTGCTGAGAATTCTATATATTGAACTCAGATCTATAAACAAGTATCCATATAATTCTACATCCCTCAAATTGTAAGAAAAGTGAAATATAATCGAGGAGTACAGACGTTGAATGCTATACGATAAAACATCATAATCTTCAAGTTGTGTTTGTATTATTAATTTTTCAAGTCAGCTACATAAATAAATGTTATTTCTTCGTTGAATATATAAAATTTTCTTTAGTAATATTTCTAACAAATATTTTTTATTAAATATACTTTTGTTTTCTTTGGTCTCCATCCACTCTTAAATAATTTTACCATCATTGATTCAACTCTTTTATTTACAAAGTCTATTGGTTGCTTTTTGAATAAGTTCATATTACTCTTATCTATTTTATTTTATTTTATCCTATATTAAGGCTATAAATATTTTTTCTTATACGTCATTATCATTTATTTCCTCTCTTGCACTCAGTTCACATATCCATCTTCACACTTTTATTTTCACTACATTAACATTTTTAATGTAATTTTCTAATAGTTTGCAACATTGACTTATTGAAGTATGGTGGGTTGTATTTTAATCTAAGAGACAATCAACATATGATTCTAGAGACCTTTTTCTTTTGCCTACTCATTCTTTATTTTCTTAATGATATTTTTAACAATATAACTTTTTGTTGAATAATTATT
>JBBUKS010497225.1:0-14661 GCA_038050645.1 Hedychium gardnerianum
GAAGCAACTAACATCCTTGGGATTAAGATCTATAGAGATAGATCGAGATGGTTATTTGGTTTTTCACAGTCTACATACATAGATAAAGTGCTAAAATGATTTAGCATGGATGAATCCAAGAAAGGTTTTCTTCCCATAAGACATGAGATTCACCTTTCGAAGTCTATGTGCCTGAGCACACAAGATGAGAGGATTCACATGAATGAGACTCCATATGCGTCAACTATAGGATCAATCATGTATGCTATGTTATGTACCAGACCCAATATATCGTACGCTCTGAGTATCACGAGAAGATATCAGTCAGATTCAGGCATGGATCATTGGGTGACTATCAAGGAAATCCTTAAGTACTTGAGAAGAACTAAAGATTTGTTCTTGGTATATGGAAGGGGTGATATGAGTATACCTTATACGTGGGTATACTGATGTTAATTTCTAAACGAACAAGGATGATTCTAAGTCCCAATCTGGATATGTATTAACCTTAAATGGAGGCACAATAAGTTGAAAAAGTTTCAAGCAAGAAATTGTTGTGGATTTTACCATTGAGGCTGAATATATTGCAGCTTCTAAAGCAGCAAAGGAAGCGGTTTGGATTAAGAAGTTCATCACTTGGAGTGGTTCTAAGCATTGTTGAAGCATTACCAGTTTACTGCGACAACAATGGGGCCATTGCTCAGGCCAAGGAACTCAGGTCTCATCAATGATCTAAACATGTACTTCGCCGCTATCACTTGATCAGGGAGATCATAAGTAGGAATGAAATACAAATTGAAAATTTTCCACTAAAAGGAATCTAGCAGATTCTTTGATGAAGGCTCTACCTCAAAGTAAATTTGAGAGTCTTGTAGAGGCCTATGGTATTAGATACCAAGGCGATTGACATTAGGCCAAGTGGGAGTATATTATATTTGAGATGTGTCCTAAGACAATCACCTTAGATAATATACTATTTATTAGATAAATAAAATCAATATTTGAGTGTACATTCTCAATGTATATGATTTGATCTTAAACTCAATTAATGAAATCCACAATATGCAGAGCATGAGAGAAATTATGATTGGATCACAATTAGTGAGTATCTCTTTATGTGTAATTATGTACATATTGAAATCTTCTCTAGCCGATGAATTTATAAGACTGGATATCATCGATTCTGTAAGACTAGCATATGTTATATTCCTTGGTTTATCCAAGTTGTCGATCCTTACTAGCTGGAAACATTGGAATGTTGAGAGTTAACATATGGATGTTGGTTAAGGGTAATTGGTTCATCAGATATGACCTACTATGAGATTTCATGTGGTTATTTACATATTTGTGAAGATCTTATTACAGTTTGAGTGCAAGTTTTCTTAGACTTGAGGTATTCAAGTCACCTTGATTATGGATGCTTATACTTTGACATCTTTGTCATACATTCCCTCGGGGGTGTAGTTACGGGATGATTGAGTATAAATCAAAGTGTCTGAAAGTGTTTGAATATCCCATAGAGGATTCACCACTCCTTTTATCAGGAGACGTATACCCTATGACCTCTTGTCAGGATTATTACTCGTAAGTCTTTGGCCAAAGCAGAACACATCAAGAGGATGATCTTCTTGGACATGTGTTTCAGTAATTTGAATCCATAGGACAAGGAATTCCTACTTAGGCTAGATGTGACGTAGTGATCCTAGTGGAGATTGTCATATAGACCATGCCCTGAACCAAGCGGGTATAAAATAAGTGAAAGGAACAAGCGCATGAATAACTGTAGTTGTTGAAGGGTTTAGAAGTGATTTTGGAATCAACTATGATTTTCGATCAATTGGAGGTCATGATGTACTATTAGGTGTCACTCATTATCTATTCATAATTAATGGTTAATTATAAATAACCAATATAATCGAAAACCTATAAGGTTACACGCACTACAAGTTTATTCGAAAGACATAAAACCAGTGTGAGAATTAGATTCTCAGATTGAGAGAGATTGAGTCTAGTTGGACAAGACGAAGGGAAAATATGAAAAGTGTTTGGCACAACAGAAGCGCGAATAGACCATGTCTCTTGTAGACGAGTTAGACCATCTTTAGTTTAATTATGAACCAAAATTGGTTTGGTTGTAAACCAAGATGGTTTGGTTGTAAACCAAGATGGTTTGGTTTAAAACAAAAGTGGTTTATTGTTGAACCAAGATGGTTTGGTTTTGAACCAAACTTAATGCTAATGGATGGGTTTGTCTTTGCGGGTATGAGTTTGGACTTGCTCTTTAAAGCAGATAGGAGATCTATATATAGACATAGATTGGAGAGTAACTAAATAACAATTTTGGATTAAACCCAAAAGTGTTTTAGGTTTTATTTCCTCCTCTCCCTCTCCTTGCTGCCGCCGCCGACCAAGAGGTTGCTGTCGGTGCCACCAGCTATCGCCGGCCTTCCCGGCTATAGGCCCTATCGACGAACATTCGACGACCACCGACAGCCTCCATTCGAGCATCAAACAGCAGCACCTTTGCTACTATTCCGCTGTCGCTGCCCAACAGCAGTTGCCGACAGCGCTGCCCCTTGCGTCGCCGCAAGGCCTTGCCACTGGTTGCCCCTTCCTCTGTCAGTTCTCCGCCAACCTTCGGAGCCCCTGCCGCTAGCTACACCGTTGACAGTAGTGTTTTGCGACGCCGAACAACAGCTTCATCACTGTCGTTCATCTCACTTAGTGTTGTCGGGTTGCCTTGTGTCGCCGGATACCAAGTTGAGTCATGGTCCCTCTCTTGGATCGCTTCATCTCCCCCTTTCGGCTAATACTGAAGTGGAGACACAACTCATGACTTAGCGAAGTCATCTCGAAGATATCTCGGTATGGATATGAGTAGAGGTAAGTCTCGTTAGGCTTGCTCGTTGATGTCATTTCCACTTCACGTCATCCAATAGGTATATCTTCTAACGAAGCAATTTTTCTACATTTATGTCTTGAGCATGTGTAATCCTGTAGTTGTGTGTGATGTGTGATGTAATAATTTAGAAAATTATTTTTCTTCCACTGTTCGTTTTTCGAAAACACCCATCATGCATACGCCCAAAACCCCAACAACACATACATGTGAATAATGCTAATGTTTGCTATGTCAACCCAATTACAAGATTGAAATCGGTTAGAGCACCCACTTAGGGGGAGCTATCATTTAATTGTTAAACTAGGATTATTTCAAACTATGCTTATATATTTTCAAATATAATTTTTGAATTAATGTTATTAATAATATCTTATTTTGATTCATATATCCTTTTAGTCATTCTAAATGGACTTAACCTAGGCCCTACTATAGATTGCATGTTCCTATAGATCTAGGCAGCAACATCTCATAAACACCTAAGGTTTAATTTGTTTGTGTTTGTGAAACATAGAAAGACATGAAATGCTTAGGACTATAGCCTTGATTCTAGAATGCTTATATCTGTGCATCAATATGAAGCAGGGCTTAAAACTTTCACATTGATCAAGTTAGTAATTCTCCCTATTTATAGCTTAATTTTCATAAAATGAAGCTGAAAAACTCTTACCTAACTTGACCAACAAATTAAAAGCTCCTATCCTATCAATAGTCAAGCTCGAAATCAAAGTTGGATATTTCAAAAGATTTTTGAAAATTTATTTTGATATAAACCCTATATTCTTCAATTTCTATATCTGAAATATTTTTTCTTGAGTTTAGGAATTGATTGAAATAACCTTTCCAAAATGTCAACTTTTGACTTTCGATCGCCCGGATGGTATATTGGCGATCGAGTATTAAACTCAAATGAATTTAATCAATTATGATAAAAATTATTTTATCCCAGTCGACTGCTTAATCCAAAGGTCATCCGGAAGATCTTTATATAAACAACCATGGCCAAACGCCAAATTCTCATCCCAAAACTTGTCTCCCTCCTAAAGCCTTGAATCTCTGCTACATTCAAGTTCATTTTTGAACCCGTGTCTCAATTTCAAGTACTTCTCAAATCATCATGTATAGATTTAGACGTAGATCTACTAAGGTTAACATCTCAACACACCCTTCCACTGACTCTAGGATTCCCTCTAAGGATCTTAGGCTTAAGTATGAACAAAACACCTACATTCTCTTGCCTCCTAAGTATCTTTGTCAACAATTCTTTTCAAATCACTGTACTAATACTCTCGACATCATACCTCACTATGGATTGTCTAAACTTATGTATTGCAGTCAAACAATCAATCTTGACTTATACTCCGAATTCTATAACAACTTAACCAAAATCGGCGATCTTACTTATACAACTCGAGTAAGAAGTATTAACATTACCTTTACAATTGATCTGATTAGAAACCAACTTGACCTTCGTCCGTCTATCTCCACAATAGATTGTTTTTCGATTGTCAAACTACCTCTTCCTAGTCTTTCTCTCATATCTCATTAGATCTGATTTACACATATTTCTTTGATGCTCATCGAAATCCGAACTTGATAAATTTATGCTTTGGTAAACTTCAAGCTACAGACTATGTTTTGAACAAGGTCATCTTTTCATGTATCCTACCAATTCACGCTCGAAGTCTAGCTATAATACGCCCTTTCCACTCCATTCTATTATACGCACTCAGGCATAAATTGGACATCGACCTATGCTTACACATCTTCAAATCTATAATCTTTCATGCATTCACCACTACTAAACATCAAGTCTTTATGCCCTGTTATCATATCTTGACTTTCATATTCTCATCACTTAGGATTGATGTTTACAAAGGAACCATTTATCCTTTAACAAATCGTGACATGATAGGATTTAGATAGTTAAACTTAGCTAAATTAGTCCTCAGAGGAAATATCCTCATCTGGAAGGATGGGAGGGAGGAACCTCCATACCCGATAGTTGATGACACTTAAGCCCATATTCCATCCATGATCGACGTTGACATAGACAAGACATCTATACCTCCAATGCCTCCAACACCTTCCACATCTTTAACTTTAGAAGACAGAGTTGCACATTTTGAGGAGGATATATGTTCTTCGTACATTTTACCTACTGGAAACCTAGATTCAAGAGTTCCGGGATATGATCCAAGCAAGCTAGAATCATCCTTCCTCATCTATCTAGATTTTTAGCTTAGATGTCTAGTTTATTCTTAGACTTGCTCTTTTTATTTTGTCTATGTCTTAACTTTATATGCGTTACAGCTTACTTATTTTGATATTTGCATCCGTCCTTTATATAGTTAACTTATCTCAGTAAAAATTATTTATTTAATTTTATTTAATATTTTCTTTTCCTATTTAACCTATGTTTTTTGATATATGAAAAAAGGGGAGAGGAGAGAAAAGAAAGAAAAAGGGGTTACATTTTAAATGTTTTTAAAATAAAATTTCAATTACATGTTTTTCCAAAAATTATAACTTCCAAAAATTATTTCTGATTATTATTTATAATTTTCTTTTCCTATTTAACCCATGTTTTTTGATATATGAAAAAAGGGGAGAGGGGAGAAGAGAAAGAAAAAGGGGTTACATTTTAAATGTTTTTAAAATAAAATTTCAATTACATGTTTTTTCAAAAATTATAACTTCCAAAAATTATTCTGATTAAGGAAGAGTTATGATTAAGGGAGAGTTAAAATTTTAATTGATATATTCATGTATGATTGCACTAATATCTATTTCTTTGTGATACATTGAATATATAACTCATATTTATTCTTGATTCTTTTTCTAACTTTAACTTAGTTTTCATACTATCAAAAAGAGGGAGATTGTTGATGCTGGGAGCACAACATTTAAATTTAACCCAAGGTTTTGATGCATGACTAAGGTTAAAGTTAGGTTTGGTGAAATCTAACGAATTGGTATTAAGTGTGTAAGTGCAAGTAACTTGACTAGTGAAAATTTCTAGTAAGTGAAACTAGGCAGCTAAAGTCTTGGTTGAGAACTAAACAAGGAAATTTCTATCTGGGAGTTAGGTGAATGAAAAGTCTTAATGAGTGAAGCTAAGTAGCTAAAGTCTTGGTTGGTAACCAAGAAAGGAAATTCCTAGCTGGGAGCTAAGTGAATGAAAAGTTCTAGTGAGTAAAGCTAGGCAGCTAAAGTCTTGGTTGGGAACCAAACAAGAAAATTCCTAGCTGGGAGTTAGGTAAATGGAGTCCAAGAAGGTCAAAGGTCTGATAGCTTGGCAAGACAAGTCCAAGAAGGTCAGAGGTCTAATAGCTTAGGAAGACAAGTCCAAGAAAGTCAGAGGTATGATATCTTGGCAAGACAAGTCCAAGTGTGTGGAATCAACTAGGAGTCGATTGCTTGGCAAAATAAGTCCAAACGAAATCAGCTAGGAGCTGATTGCTTGGCAATACAAACTAGATGGGTCAAAATCTAGTCAAGTAAAGTGTGAGTAACTTTATATTCTACATCATACTCATTACGTGTAACAACTGCAGGAAAGCAAGTTTGACTGTTTTAGATGACCAAAAGGAGTCTGGGCTGACTGGTTAGTGATAACTCTTGGAGAGTGAAGTCGAAGGGTCCAGACGATCGTAGTTGGGTCGGGGCGACCGGAGCGTACGGGCGATCGTAGAAGTTTTTAGGCAACCGGGCAATGGCGTTATCAACAACCCGAGCGAGTCGCGTTAAGATAAGATTTGACTCCTCTACAAGCGACCAGAGAGCCCCCAGTGGACAGGGTAGCGTTGTTACCATTATCTATTGGATAGAAGTTATAGCCAAGTTAGCACCTATATAGATGACCAGGAAGGCTCCATGTGACCGGTCGAGTACTATAAAAAGGGTCTCGAGGCAGAGCTTGAATATCATCCAACACACAACTCATTCAGAAGATCTCTCAGTCTCTTATGCTCATGTTCTAGTGCTCTCTGTAGGATCTAGTGGACTGGCTAAAGAAGGGTGAATAGTCCTGCAATAAAACATTATGACTTTCTTTTTAGTAAAGACACACACATATTAATTAATAAAATAAAATAACTGCATAAAAGAATAGAAGATGCTACAGAGTTTTACTTGGTTTACAATCGAAGAGGTTGCTAATCCAAGGCAATGAAAAGTGCACTATGAAGTTCCTTCGACAATATCGGAGGTGGAGTAGCCCCTTACAAACGTTGAGTGTACAAATAGTGAAAACAAATGCTGGAAATGAAATACAAGTGTGTTGTTGAAGAATAGAGGACAAGGCCTCTATTTATAACATTTTGATCGAAATGACTGTTTGCAGACGTGACATTGTTGGGGGCGCCTCGAACGATTGGGGGTGCTTCCAACAGGGCAATTTTTATCCACGATGTAATGGTCTTTTGCTGAGTTGGCGGCATTGGAGGTGCCTCCAATTGTTGGAGGAGCCTCGAGCACTACTGATGTGGCGATCGCCGCTTATCTGCGCCGCAACATCTCTCTGGCGTTCGAGGTGCCTCGAGTCACCAAAGCAACGGAGGCACCTCGAGTGAATGGTCAACTGTAATTGTTGACCATTCCTCATTCCACACTCTTGGGTGATGCTTCGACCGTCTGGAGTTGAGCTCACTCGAACCCAACTCAAACCTTCTCCTCGGGTAGACTTCCTCCCCAACTTCTCATCCCTCGAATTGTGTCCTTCTCGCTCCACTGATATACTCTTTCGTAGCTCCTCGTCCCTCAAATGCACCTAGCCCGTCGACTCACTTCCCGTGTCATCCTTCTCGCTTGATACGTCTTTTTCTCGACTTCTTATGTTCCTAAGTTCCTATACACTTAGACACAAGATAATAAATACACACAGAATTTAACTTAACTCAGTTGATTACATCAAAACTATCCCGGCTACTTACAATCTCTCCCTTTTTGATATTAATCAACCCGAGTTATAGTTAAGGTAAACAATCAATGAATGATTTAAAAATAATTTATAAACAAGAAATTTTGCAATTAAGACCAAATAAAATTTTGCAATCTTCCCCTTAACTTAACCCCTATTTTCTCCCTCTTTGATCACATAAAAAATCGGGTAAATAAAATGAAAAAAATCTAAAAAATTATTCTCGAGGATGTACACAGTTGATCTAAGGTTTTGTATTTTTACCGAAATTATTTTGCAAATAAAATCATTTTTAAGAATTAAATCTTAGATTAGCCAAAAATAATTTGAAAAATATTTTTAATTTATGAAAAAAATTTAAAAGTTTTTGTCAAACATAATCAACTTGATCATAAAAAAAATTTCCACGATAATATCTACTTTTCTTATAGCCAAAATAAATATTTTTACAGAAATAGTTATTTTTAAATTAAATACTTGAAAATACTTTTTAATGTCAAAACAACTTGTTGGTTTTTTTGAGCATGCAAAGTATAACGTTATCTTCAGAAAAATTAAACTTTTTAAAAATCAATCTCCAAAAGATTTTAATTTTAAAATTTTGATTTTCGTTATAAAATTCATAAAAAATCATATAACGGTCAAAAAAAATTGAATTTTTTTCTGCTAATAGATAACATATATATTTATCATGAAAAAAAAATTAAAATAGAAAAATCGAACCAAAAGTTTACAAAAAATAATTTTACATAAAAAATATTAATAATTCAAGCAACTTATTTTCTATCATGCGTATAAGGATAATTTAATAAGCTAGAATAGATTTTGGTATCCAAAATAAATTCTCCCCTACTTAACTAATAACAAAAATTCTTGGAATCTTATTTCTTGCAATCTTTGTAATTTGGCCCCCATGATTTCTAATATACTAAGTTAATCCAGAATTTCTAATAGGTCTAGCATAAGTATCCAATAAATTTTAATTTCTAGAAAAAAATTCGCCCTTTTGTTTTTGAGTTTCTACTAATTCTTTTAACTTAGTATTTTCATTTTTCAATTTTCATTTTACCAAATTCTTCTAATGGATATGCTTATGTTAATTGAATTTTTAAATCAATGTTCAATTTTTTTTTGACATACATAATTAGTTCTCAATTTACATAAGGTCCTAAACATCATTTTAACAACATAGTATAATTGATTAGGAGGTAGAAGATGTACCTCATTTACCGTATCAGACTCGTAGTTCGATGCTTCCTCTTCATTATTGCTTTCCTCTTAAGTAGCTCCTCCTTCATTGATGCTCTCTTCTTGATAGTCGACCATTAGTGTTAGTCCAGCGTATTCTTTTTTATCAGACTCTTCAGACAATGAGTCACTCCATCTCGCCTTAAGATTCTTATGCTTGGACCTTCTGGACCCTTTGTCCTTTTCTTTTACCTTGTTCTTTAGTTTGGGACAGTTGTCCTTGATATATCCTTCTTCATTGCAGTTGTAACATCTCACCTTCCTTTTTCTTCGCATAAGCTTCTTTGCCTGATGCTTGTCAAAATTATTAGAATTAAATAACTTTTTAAATTTCCTTACCATATATGTTTCTTCATCTTCGCCAAGTGATGACTCTAAATCTAGTTCAATCTTCTTGGCTTTTAGTGCTAGATTTTGATTCGGTTCCTTTTCTTTTCTTAGATTTGCACATTGAGACTCATGTAATTCCAAAATAGAAAACAATTCTTCAAATGTACATACCTCTAAGTTCTTGGAGATGTAGTGGAGTCGATGATGGATGTCTAATCTTGAGTTCTCGGGAAGACATTCAGTGCATACCGAAGAGAGTCCCGATTTGTAACTAGCTCTCCAAGATTACTGAGTCTGGTGATGAGTTCTTTGAGTTTTGCCTGTAAGTAGGCTACCGACTCACCATCTTCTAGTCATAGATGTGTTAGTTGATTTCTCAGCAGGTCTCTTCTAGTTAGCTTTGCTTCTGATGTGCCTTCATGAAGTTCCAGGAACTTCTCCCAGAGATCTTTGGCGGAGTCATAGGCGCCGATTTTATTGACCTCCTGAGCTAGTAGTACGCTTAGCAGATGAAATTCTGCCTTGTTGTTTGCCACGAAGTCTTCTCTTTGCTTTTTGTTCCAACAATGTTCTTCAATTTCTTCTCCATTTTCATTCTTTGGCACTTTAAAATCATATTTTATTGTTAGTAAATATTGAAGTTAGTTTTGAAATATACCTCCATTTTGTGTTTCCACACAGTGAACTCCCTCTCGAACTTTGGTGGGTAGATGCTTGATCCGACCATCTTCTTATTGCTTTAGTTGACGGTTAGTCCTTTTAAGGCGGGTGGCTCTGATACCAATTGTAGGTTCTGGTAACCGACTAGAAGGGGGTAAATAACCTTGCAATAAAAAATTATGACTTTCTTTTGCTAGCTTTCTTTTTAGCAAAAACACACACACATTAATTAATAAAATAAAATAATTGCATAAAAGAATAGAAGAGGCTACAGAGTTTTACTTGGTTTGCAATCGGGGAGGTTGCTAATCCAAGGCAATGAAAAACACACTAAGAAACTTCTTCTTCGATAATGTCGGAGGTGGAGAAGCCTCTTACAAACGTTGAGCATACAAACAGTGAAAATGAATGCTGGAAATGAAATACTGGTGTGTTGTTGAAGAATAGAGGACGAGGTATTATTTATAACATTCTGGCCGAAATGACCATTTTCTAACGTGACATTGTTGGGGGCACCCTAGATGATTGGGGGCATCTCCAACAGGGCAATTTTTATCCACGAAGCAACGACTTTCTACTGAGTTGGCAACATTGGAGGCACCTCCAACCGTTGGAGGCGCCTCGAGCATTGCTAATGTGGCAGTCACCGCTTATTCGCGCTGCAACATCTCTCTGGCATCCGAGGCACCTCCAATGCATTAGAGGCGCCTCCAAAGGCTGGCGTCCGAGGTTCCTCGAGTCATCCGAGGTGCCTCAAGTTATCCGAGGCACCTCTAGCGCCTGCACATCCGAGGTGCCTCCAAAGCAACGAAGGTGCCTTGAGCGAATGGTCAACTACATCTGTTGACCATTTCGCACGCTTGAGTGATGTTTCGACCATTTGGAGTTGAGCTCACCCAAACTCAACTCCGACCTTTTCCTCGAGCAGACTTCCTCCTTGGCTTCTTGTCCCTCGGATCGCGTCCTTCTCGCTCTACCGATGTACTCTTCCGCAGCTCCTCGTCCCTCGGACCGCATCCTTCTCACTCTACCAATGTACTCTTCCACAGCTCCTCGTCCCTTGGATGCACTAAGCTCTTCGACTCGCTTCTCGTGTCATCATTCTCACTTGATGCGTCTTCCTCTCGACTTCTTGTGTTCCTAAGTTCCTACACACTTAGACACAAGACATTAAATACACACATGACCTAACTTAACTCAGTTGATCAAATCAAAACTGTCCCGGGGTACTTACACACTCTCTCTATTTGTACTGCGACACACTACAACCCGCGCTTTATTTTCAATCAACAACACCTAGAGTAATAATTTTATTTATTTTTGTGTTGCCTTATTTATTGCAATTTGTGTTTAACTTTTTAGATTTTTTTCTATAAGGCTTTTCCACCTAGGAGAAATTAGAAATAAGAATCATATTTTATAATTGTTATGCGTATCTATACTTTTATTTTTTTTGGTCAACTACTTGCATGCTTAATCTTAGTTGAATTTTTTTACATGCTTACATTAATCTAGCTATACTTGATTGAATCAGTTTTTAAGTTATATTTATTTTCGCTGTGCTACTTTGATTGATTCAACTGTTTTAATTATTTTTATTTAAATATCTACTCATAATATTTGTAACGCTATTTACCCCCCTCTAGCGTTGAGTTCAATCCTACACTTTGATAATTATCTATTTATTACTTCATTGAATATCCAAAGTCTATCAACCAAATTCACATAGTGTTTGGCCAAGTTATAACTGAATTAAGTGATAGGTTAAATCAGTTTGATTGATTTAAAATGAATTAGAGTATTTTTGAGAAAACATTATCTTTCTTTTCTTATTTCTCAACATATGTAGCTTCGTTTTAACTTTTCCCGTATATAACCAGGATCGATCTAATATATTTATTTAATTGGCAGGTTGATTCACTTTATTTTAACTCTTCCTGTTTCTATAGCAACAACGAAGCGAGCATTTTCAGTTATGAAACTTGTTAAACTAGTTTTTCGTAATAAGATAAAAGAAGAGTTTTTAACATATTCTATAGTCATCTATATCGAGCGGAAGTTGTTAAATTTTTTGATAATGATATAATAATTAATGAGTTTAATTTTAAGAAAATCGAAGAGAACAACTTTTTGCTTCACACTTTTGAATGTATTGAATATTAAATATTTTTATTTTATATTTTAAAAAAATTAATATTAACATACTTTTTTTTTATTTTGATTTTTAAATTAATTTATTTATTGTATCAATTATAATGGTTTTAAATCTTGACTACAACCCTGTTGTGACCCACCATAATAAAGAAGACAAAGGTCTCGCTCATGGCATAGCAGAATCGAGGGGCTTTATGTGATTAATCATCAACTATGAACAAAGGCTAGCTGAATGCCATTTTTAAAAGAAATACAGTAAGAGTACTGGGAGAAATGTACTGGACCTATCCTAGAACAGACATCCCATAAACTTCATAAAAGAAAGAGTAAAATCTGAAACAGACAACACACAGACCAATTCCAAGAAGCTTCCGAGTGCATCAAAGAACCTTAAACTTTAACATAATCCTGCAAGAGTTTTTTCATCTTTTCAAAACCCTTTTGGTGATTAATCATCGTTAATCAGAACTTGTCGGTTTAATTTTGTATGTTTTATATTCTTTGTTTGCAGTGATGATGAAGCTTCCCAGGAAGCCAACGTTGTGCTTGATTCATTGAACCTTTTGAGTGCATTAATGAGTCGTAGGCCATGTGTTGAGGACGACAAACAAACCTGCAGTGAGCAGACACCAACCTGGATTCACTCTCCACGTTTCCTTTAATTTGTCTTCAGCTGCATGCTTTTGGTATTTTGCTACATTTCATGTCGGTTCTACTGCTTTTATACTCATTTTAAATTTTTATTGTTGTTAAATAGTAGTTAACAAGAATTTAATCATTAGAAATTATGTAGTGTGGTTTTTTCAAGTGAGGTGGAGAGAAGGACACTAGAAGTACTTCCTATATTCAATTTTCATCGTGGGTAAAATGTCTCGTTAGATATTTGATATTTTCATGTAAAGGATCGTTGTATTAGGACAAATATTATTGTGATTTACTCTCTTCCAGAGACTATGGAGCTGTCCTGAAGGGGCAGTTAAGATGACGATTTCACCTTTTGCTCAACACCTCAACTAAGAGTGATTATATTTTAGTAATTGAAGTGCTCAACATATATAACTTGTCCCTAAGAATATTAATTATGGGGCTTGAAATGGCGAAGCAATAAGTGCATAATCATCTTCATATCATATTCCCTAAATAGCAGTGGATACTCCAAATATATTTTACTACTAGATGATTATCGTGAAGATTTATATCCTAATTGTTCAGAGTATTCTAAAGTGGGATTTCTCCTTCGATCATACCACATCAAAATGCTAAGTAGTTTGTTTGCTATGACATTTGTAATACCATTTGTGTTAAATACGGTAAAATAAAATAATTAAAATATGTGCATTGACCGGAGAATAAGCTTAAAAGAATTTTTGGAAATTTTAGAAATTTTCTGAGATTTAATTGGAGTTATTTGGAGGAATTCACGGGGATATTAAACCCTAAGTTGGAATTAAATTATTAAACCTAAGATTTAAAATTAAAAACCCTAAGTTATTTTTCCTATTTTCATTTCAATTTCACCCTATTCTCTGATTTTCTTCTCCTCCTCGCGATCTCGTTCGAGTCGATGCCCTCATCCTCACCCGATCGAGTTTCCCTCAACACCGAGAAGCTGTCGCTGGCCATCGAGGAGGTTATCCAACGATCCAGCGATGCCGACTCTTCCTCCTCCTTTCTCTTCTTCTTCTCTCGAGTTTCCCCTAGAGACATCGTCGCCCCTGCACTGCCGAGCCTTTCTTCCTCGAGCTGTGATCGCCAACCGTCGGACTCCATTGCCGATCTTCTCTGCTAATCGTTGATGGGGGTTGTCAATTTGGCTAGTTTCATCTGCCCGACCTTGTTCTTTCTCGTTCAGATCCAACTGCCGATCATCCCTAGCCATACCAAATCGGGCCGACAACCGGATTCTAGTGGAGGTAAGGGCTGAAGAGGATAGATGTATTGATTTAGTACTGGATTGATGTCTAGTTGATTCGATTTTATTTTCGAGTTGAAGCTACAGTCCGGCCATCTGATCTCTGCCACTTTTGGGTCTTGCTTGGACGACCACCACCGGAGAGGGTAAGAAGATCGTTAGTGATCAATTTTAGGTGATTTTGATATGATCACTGGTTGATTTTGATATGATCACTGGTAGATTTTGATTCCCGTTTATTTTTCCAGCTGGGTGGTACTGTGTCTGCTATGGAATTTCCAATCGGCCAACATGGCCAGCTACTATTCAGGCCAAGTGGCTTAGTTCCGACCAAGTGTCTTAGCTCCGGCCACAATGGAATGGGTTTAGCAGCAACCACAATAGGTTGGATGCTACTGTTTCGACAGATTCATCATCAACATAAAGCTGGAGTGTCTTTTTAGAGCAAGGATGATGAGTTAGGGTTTGTTTTAAGTGGAAGCATACGTAATCGTAAGGGTAAGACTTTGTTGATGATAATTGGATTGAGTTTGAAATTGAGTAATGATTAGTGTCAAA
>JBBUKS010497236.1:0-14660 GCA_038050645.1 Hedychium gardnerianum
TCAAATTCATGACCACACAATCAAAGCTAACCCCAATTTCATCTACAAGCATTCAATCCACAAACACCAATCCAAAAACACAAAACATCATTAAAATTTACCTAAACAGTGATGATTAGATCCTCAAACTCCAGATATGCCAGATCAGAAGCTTCTTCTTCCCCTCACTGGTGTTGGCTGGCCAACAAAAAAATATATCATCGAGAATAGATCAATCAGCCATTAAGAAGTCTTACTTAACTCAACTTAATCAAAAACTAAATCTATCACCCTTACCTTACTGTTGTGGCTGCGGATGACAGTGGGGTGGCTAGAGAAGGTCCGTATAGACCTAGAAATGGGCTGGTAGTAGCTGGCTGGAACCAATCAGAGGTGGCCGAAAGTAAGGCAATTGGCCGGTAGCTACCGGATCCAAAAGAGTAGTGAATGCTCTTAGTGTGAAGAGGAAAATTGAAGCCTAAACAACCCTCTGTTGCTGCTTAGCCACAGTTGAAGGTTGGGTGAGAAACAGTCAATGGCCTGATCTGAAGAAATAGCAGCAAACTCAAAGCAAAGGCAAGAAAAATAATAAGATTCTGACCTAGGTTTGGCTTGGTCTAGGCGGTGGGCAGGAAACAAGATTCCCGGCCTGGCCATTGGCTACAAGCTGATCGAAGGAGCACGAGATTGACCTCCGATTGTGGCTGGCCACTGACTGTGGCTCAAGGGAGAGAGAGGTGGCGGCCGATCGAGGAGGAGATTAGTGCCATCCCCTCTCGTCACTGCTTGGCCGGGGCTGTGGAATCCGATCGATGGAAGGTAGTGTCGCCGATGATCACCCTCACCTAGAGGAGGGGTAGTCGTGGCTGGCCGGCAGCAACAACGGTCGGCGTGGATGGGGGCAGCGGTCGGCGTGGATGGGGGCAGTGGTTGGTGGGGATGGGGCACTTGGAGGAGATTGTGAGAAATCGAAGAATAAAGGAGGAGTTCGGGTTTAATAAAATGAAACTTAGGTTTAGATTAATTAAACTTAAGTTAATTTAAATTTAACTTAGGTTAATTAATTTCAACTTAGTATTTAATCAATTCAATCAACTCCCAACTTAATTGATATTTTAAATAGGCTTTCCAAAAGCATATTATTTATATCACAGTAAATTTCTCCAATTAGCTCCAATTAAATCCATATTTTTAAAAAAAAAATTCTATTTTTTTTAAAAAAAAATATTCCCTTGTCAATGCACATAATTTTAATTATTATATTTATTATATTTAACACCAAACCTAGTCAACCTTAACCGGAGCTGATTATAATAATAAAAGATTCCCCCAATGTCTTAAGATTGAGCTTCCCCTTCACCTCATAGATTTAGCTAAGTGTTAAAACTCAATTATGGTTGTTTTTTTTTGTTTTTGCAAATATCATTGATGGCTAAAAAGAGTTTGGAATTAGAGAATTGTAGTATATTCATACTTAGGAAAATGATAAAAAGAGAATGAGTTAGGTTTGGAGAGAATCTAATGTGTATAGATCTATCAATGATTTTTAATAAAAAAAAAAAATCATGGAAGTTGGACCTAAAATGTTTCAAATTTAAAAATAAGAACAGGGGTGGGAAAATATCAAAAATCTCGGTATACTGTACATACTATACCGACATATCGAAAATTTCAGTATACCAAAATTTTTGATACAATATTATATCATATTGAATTTTTCAATATCGGTATGAGATTTACTATTTTTTTATATTTCGGATATATACCAAATTATCAAATAATTCTTTTATAAATTATCTAGTGGTGTTGGACTATGATATTAGATTTCGAAAATCAACATCACAGTGATACTAGTTTTCGAAAACCAACAATAGTGGTGTTGGATTTTGAAATTCAACACTACAGTGATGTTGATTTTCAAAATCCAACACTATTTTGGTCGAAATCTAGCATCACTGTTATGCTGGATTTCAAAAATCAATATCAATGATATTGATTTTCGAAATCCAACATCATTGTGGTGCTGGATTTTGAAATCCAGCATTACTGTGGTACTGGGTTTCAAAATCCAACACTCTATCTGATACCAAATAATTTTGATAGGCAATATAATATGTCATTGGACAAATATAATTTTGATATATCATAAATATCAAAATATCGAAATATCGAATAATTTTAAAATGAACGGTATATAATTTAATCATACCAAAAATTTGACATACTGAAATTTTGGCATGATATCGGTATGTATTTTTCAAATGTCAAAATTTTTGACATGATATAAAATTTTTGATACGTTACCATATACCACCCCTAGATGAATTCAGTGTATCATTAGGAGTATGACCATATAAATTTGGAATAAATTTGAGTTTTTTAAAGTTATTAATGACTTTTTTTAATCAAAACTCATTGACGATTTGAAAGACTCAAATATTTGGAAAAAAAAATATATTGATAGATTTAGGGGTCAATAAGATAAAATTGTATTCATTTAAGATAAATACGAGATCTTTAAAACTACCAAATATTTTTATCCATATTTACACAAAATTATTGATGTTCCTAAAAGGGCTTTAAATCTAAAAATAATAATATAGATAGCTTTAGGAGATCATTAAAGTACAACGATACAAATTTAAACAAATCTAATCTCTTTAAGGCATCAATAACTTTTGATCAAAATTTATTAATGGATCTAAATGACTTAAAATCTTGAAGAAAAAAATGTAAGTTCAGGTGATTATAATTTTTAAAAAAGTAATTAATGATTTTTTGATGAATGTGCGTGATGAAATAATTATGTTATTTTTTTTATCGAGTTCATTCAATTCAAGCAAATATTTTTACAATGGATGGAAGAATATTTTAAGAAATCAGTGCACCATTTGTTAAAATACCGCAAGAGACCAATTAATTAATTATTCTTTATCCTTATTATTGTGTGTTCGATTTAAAAATTTAATTTGATTTTCTCAGCTAATTTCACTTCGTCGTATATGAATCAACACGTACATATATATTAATTTTTTCTTCAATCAAATTGCACTCGTCCTTTATCACTAAAATAATTTTAAATATTAAATTTAATTTATTAGAAAAATTATTTTATAATAATTTAAAAATTAATTTTCGACACACATACAATCACACTGTTTCATCACTTTTTCATGAATTGTTGGAAAATAGAACACGGTACTTCTAGGGATATAATATAATAATAAAATATTTTTAAAAATAAATAAGAGAATTAAAATTTTAATTTTAATAGATTTTGAAAGTCAATTTTTAAATATTAAAAGTATAAATTATATTTTAAATTTATTTAATAAATAATTTTAAAATATATATATATATATTTTTACATAATTAATCGAGTAAAATTTAAACATTAAAAAAGAACACTCCTATCAATCAAATCGTCCAACTAAAAATCCACTATCGTATCCTTGTTAAACTTCCATCTGCTTCCCTGTCCCCACCATTCACGAGCCACTATCACAGCCTTGGCTTCTACTTAGCACACCTATACTATATCTAGACCCACGTTTGTATGGACATCTTCAATGGTTTTTGTGCGGCCCCATCATAAAATAAAGGCAAGCGAATGAGAAATGGGTCCGAAATGATGAACCTCTCAGTTTACTATTTGACACATTAAGAAAAAGTTAAAGAGCTCATCAAAAGTTCAAGATGCTCTAAAACAATTAATTATAGTTAAATAACTCACCATTCTATTACATCCATTTAGACTTGTCCCAAGTTATGATATAATGACCGAGTATTTAGGTTCTCATCTAGATATTTATAATTCGATCCTTAATTATAATATATTTATACAAAAATTCCTCCAAATGGAATGTGGAATCAAAAGATGTTGGGCTTCTGAGCCGTCCGCCGCGAGCGCTTCTCGATTTACCCTGACGACCGGTAAAAAACTTTCGTGGAGTCGAGTCGGTCGCCCCAGGTTCGTCTATTACCTAGTTCATCATTTTTTTTACATTCATCTAGACATGACCGCGGGTTTAGGACCCTGCCCCGGCCCGTAACTGGGTCAATGGGCTGGGTATGTGTTGACCCAGTGCAGAGTCAAAAGTTGTAATTGGTTTGATAGAGTGTCATGTCGGTTATGGTTCCAGCCCAAAAAAATCATCAAATCAACGATTAACCGTTAGTTCGGCCCGCTGGTTCAGGTTTTGTTTTTTTTTCGTTTGAACATTGGCAGTTTCAACGGTCGGAACCGTCGGTTAACCTAGTCGTTGGGGATAAAGGAGAGGGGCTTTTTTGTATTTTTTTTAACGGTTGAGATCATTTGACCATTTTTTATCAATGATTATGATTTAGTGTATGTTACTCTCCCAACTCTATAAATAAATAGCTCATTTCATTATTTTCACACTCATCTTTTCTACTCTTATTCTTAATTCCGCAATCTCTACACACTTTCGACTCCAATTCTACAAGCTTTGGACTTCCACTTCCGAGTTTTGACTACAATGGAAGGAGGCAAATGAGGTTCATCATCTCAATCTCAGAGGGGCAAGGAAATAGTAAATCCGAATGAGCTCAATATTCAATCCACCTATGATGAAACAGAGCAATTTTCGACACCCGAAACACAAGAAAGTTTCGATGCGATTACTTCTAAGGTTCGGGAAGTTTATCTTTTAAAATCTTCTATTTTTACTAAACATTTGGAGAATATCACTCTTCTGTCAGGAGAATTGCGTACAAAATGTAAACATTATAATGCTTCTTATAAATTTCAAGTCGGTGACGGCTATGGGTAATTGAAATGACACATAGAATTAAAGAATCCAACGAAATATGGAATTGACCGTTCTCAAACATAATTATTTAGATTTTTCACTAATGAAAGTACTAATTCTAATTTATTTTTATAAATTAAGAGAATCATTAGCTAAATTTATTTCCGTAAAATATCTTTCATTTAGTTTTGAATTTAAATACACTTTTGAAGATTTTTATAAAGAATCTTTAAATCCATCTGCTAAACGTGTTCCTAGAATTATACTTGTACATAACAACAACAACCAAGCCTTATCCCACTAATTCTAATTTACTTTTATATTCTGATAATAAATTAAGAGAATCATTAGCTAAATTTGTTTTTGTAAAATATCTTTCATTTAGTTTTGAATTTAAATACACTTTTGAAGATTTTTATAAAAAATCTTTAAATCCATTTGCTAAATGTGTTCCTAGAATTATACTTATTTGTATATAACAACAACAACAACCAAGGCTTATCCCACTATGTGAGGTCGACTATACTATACTTACTTGTACAATTAAAATAATAATTAATTTTTTATTTAAGAAACTTTATTTTTATTTAGTTTACTAAATTCTTCAATTAATTTTTCCTCTTGTTTTATTAATTTTTTTAACTATATTTACTCGTACAATTAAAAAATTAATAAAATAAGAGGAAAAATTAATTGAAGAAATTAGTAAACTAAATAATAAAGTTTCTTTATGTTTCAATATTTGGAGTGATCATTAATAAACACATTTGTATATAAGTGTGACTTATCATTGGATCGATAACTCCTAGAATATCTAAAAAAGATTGTTAGCATATATAGTTTTTGTTAAATCATATAGTGCTGACAACATCTTACAATTATTATGTTTAATTTTAGAAGAATATAGATTAACTCATAAAATATTTTTAATATTATTTGATAATGCTAGTTCTAATACTGCTAATATTAATGAATTAAAATTTATATGTCAACCTATTATTGATTATTTATTTTTTCATTGTGTATGTCATATTTTAAATATATGTATTCAAGATAGATTAATGATTTTAGAAAATTATATTAAACTAATTAGAACTGTAATTTCTTATTTATATTCACATCCGTCTATAATGAAACAATAGGATAAATTTTATAAAAATAATAGAATGAGACCTAAAAAGTTTTCACATGATATACCAATACATTGAAATTCAACATATCAATTGTTACAAGATTCATTTCAATATAGAGAATTATTATATTCATTTTTTGCACAAAATATTAATAATACTAATATATATTTATTTTCATAATAATAAAATATTTGTAGTAGTATTTGTGAAATTTTAAAAATATTTAATGATGTAACCAAACAACTTTCAAATTTTTACTATCCTACTTCTCATTTAATTTTAGTAAATTTTTGTAATTTAGTATTAGTTTTAAATGAACATAGTAACAATGAATTTTTATCTTCATATGTATTAACAATGAAAATGAAATGAGAAAAATATTTTTTTTTAATTTCTAAAATTTATTTAGTCGCATTTGCTTTAGACCATAGATATAAATTAGAAGTTTTACAAGAAATATTAGCTTTGTATTATGACGTTTTAATTCCACTTACAAATTCTTGTTCTCCTAATCTGAATAATATTGAATATAGTATTAAAAATTATTTATATGATATTTATAAAGAATATAATATAAAATATGGAATATAAACTAAAATTTCTGAAACACAAAATACTAGTAGTACTAATTTAAAAACTTACAAAAGTATAAATTTTATTAAAAGAAATGTCGAAACGTTTATAAGATCCTCAAGTTCCATATAGGAATTTGAGAATTATTTTACGACTTCTTTTAATTTTAATGAAACAAATAGCGAAGCGAATTTCAATATCATAAAGTGGTGGTCATAGAAGGCTCAATATTTTTCGGTCCTCTTCATGATCGCCAAATAAATTTTAGCTTGTCCAGTGTCAACAGTTGTTGTGGAACATACGTTCAGTGTCAACAATAATATATTGGATGAACGACGATCGACTTTGTCTCCCGACTAGTTGGAAGCTCAAACATTACTCGACGATTGGACCATAGCTGAAAAAAGAATATAAGGAATGCAACTTTCAGATGACAAAGTTGAAGAATTTGATAACGAAGGAACAAATACTACGGGAATGAAAAATGAAAGTAAGTAATAACGTCACTTCATAAGGTAAAAAGATAAAAAGATAAGAGAACTATGTAGACTTAGATTCTCCTATGCACTAAGGGATGTTAGGACACTTATGAGCTAGAGAAGGGTGAATAGATTGCTTCGCTTCTTCGATTTTGACTTGCAGTGGAAACATGAAGCAAAGCACTACCAAGACGTTAACACCTTCAATTTACTTAGTATCCACCTCCTTGAGGTGACTAATCCAAGGGGCCACACCAGCAATCACAGCTCCACTATGAACTCTCTCATTCTCAGAAACTTTCTGGAGGTGAAGAAACCTCTTACAAGATTTTTTACAAAGCAATACAATAATAAATATAATCAAAAATGACATTAGGGTTTATAATAAGGAATCTTGTTTGCTTGATCTCTTGTTGCTCGAAAATGTCTCTTGTTGACTCAAAAATACAGCAACACTTCACTTCAGAATCACCAAGAATTGATGTTTTCTTCTCCAAGCTCAAACCGCTTTATAGCACTGTTGCTTGGGCTGATTTTCGCCAACCAATCGATTGGCCTTACCCCCAATCGATTGTCACGTCAGATCCGACCATTCAAACATGTATAATGGCTCTTTTTCCGCCTGACCAATTGATTGGTGAGTCATATCAATCGATAGTCAACTTTCAATCTATTGAGCCAATCGATTCAGAAGCTTTCTATTCGCTCGAGAAAACAACATAATCGATTGTTTAGCCTCCAATCGAGTGCTCCAATCGATTCCGAGACTTTCTGTTCACTCACGAACTTTGGACAATTGATTGCCCTAATCGATTCCCCAAGCTTCTGTTCCCTCGTGAACGTTGGTCAATCGATTGCCCAGCCTTCTGTTCACGAGAAAATCTTTGTCAATCAATTGGGTTAGGCACTGATTACCCAAACCTAAAATCCGGATTCTAGGTTTAGGATTTACCAATCGACTGACACTTCCTGTCAATCTATTGGTAACCTTAAATTCAACCTTTTCAAGTCTGAATTCGGGTTTTTCCTGGTATCTTGTTGTCAACCTATCAGAACTTCTTCTGCCTAACATCTAGTCATCCATGATCTATTGGGACTTTCCGTTGCCTAATATCTAGTCAACCTTGACTTATTGAGACTTCCTCATTGCCTAGCATCTGGTTAACTTTGACCTATCAGGACTTTATCGCTACCTAACATCTGGTCACCCTTGACCTGTTAAGACTTCTTCACTTATGCCAAGTGTTTGATTCTCCTTAACCCACTTAGACTTCCCTTTGTCTAACCTCCAGTTAGAACTTTTACTTGCTTAACCTCCCGTTAGGGCTAGTCATTTGGTAGACTTCTCACTTGCCTAACCTTCAGTTAGAATTTTTCCTTGCCTATCCTCCAGTTAGGACTTCTAATTATCAAGTGTCTAGTCCTCCCTAATCTACTTGGACTTTCTTTTGTTGACTTTTCGTTGGACTTCTAATTACTAAGTGTTTCATCCTCTTTGATCCACTTGAAATTTTCTTTGCCAACTTTCAGTTTGACTTCTGACATTATCGAGTATCTAGTCAATCTTGACCTACTTGACTTCTGGTTAACATATTTATCAAATATTAAAATTCAAACTCGAGTCAATCCGAATTTAGTCAACTTAATTAACTTTGACTCGAGAATAGTTGCACCAACAAAGAATACGTAGGTAATTTAAATAAGTATAATTTTTTATTTATTTAATTTTTTTTATAAAATTATAATTTATAAATTTTTTTAATATAATAATTTTAAATCATGAATTAACAATTTCGAATCATCAAATTAACAATTTTGAGCCATTAAATCAATAATTCTAAACGATAAAATCAATTTCGAACCGTGATTAAATCTACATCCATCCCGATTATTAACCTCATTAATGAAACAGTATGTTGTTTATCTTCTTTGTTTATGATCTCTCTCTCCCACTGCACCGCCCCCGCCCGTGATCTCTCTCTCCTTCTTCTTCCCTATAAAATCCAAGATCCAAGATCCAAGATCCAACAATGAGGAAGTTCCAACATTCCCCCACTACTCGTCGCCCCTTCCTCCTCTTACTCACCATGGCCGCACTACTCTCCGTCCCCCTCCTCTTCTTCCTCTTCCTCCTCCCCGCCTCCCTCCCTTTCCCCACCGCCGCCCAGTCCTCTGCCATCTCCCTCGCATGCCGCGCCACGCGCTTCGCCTCCTCCTGCCTCGACGCCCTTTCACGTTCCTCCGACCTCCCTACCTCCCCCTCCTCCCTCGACTTACTTCACGCAGCATTGCTCGCCCCCCTCGACGCCCTCCCCTCCGCTCGTTCCCAGGCCGCCTCCATCCTCGCCTCTTCCACAGCCGCCCGCGCCTCGGCTGCTAGGAACTGCATCGACCATCTCGCCCTCTCCCAACGCCGCCTCTCCGACGCCTCCAATGCCCTCTCCGACGCACGCGCTGCCGACGCCCGCGCCTGGGCCGGCGCCTCCCTGCTTTACCAGTACGACTGCTGGTCGGCCCTCAAGTACGTCAATTCCTCCCGCCGCGTCGCCGATGCTATGACCGCCCTACTCGATCTGACAGCCCTCACCAGCAACGCCCTTTCCATGATCGCCGCCCTCCAGCGATTCGGCCACGATGTATCCCTTTGGGCGCCGCCGCAAACCGAGCGCGACGGATACTGGGGCGACGCCCCAGCCACCTCCGCCCTCCGATCCAGCGGTGGCGCTAGCTCCCTCATTTCCACCTTCCCCATCGACCGCCCACCCAATGCCACCGTCTGCAAAACCGGATCTTGCGACTACCGAACAGTCCAGGAGGCGGTCGACGCCGCGCCTGATTTGGCATCGGACCGATTCGTGATCCGCATCGAAGCTGGCGTTTACGAGGAGACGGTTCGCATTCCATCCGAGAAGACCAATCTGGTTTTCATTGGGGACGGGATGGGGGTCACCGTCATTACCAGCTCGCTAAGCGTTGGCCAAAACCAGGGCGTCGTCACCACCTACGACTCCGCCACCGTTGCTGTCCTCGGCGACAATTTCGCGGCCCGCGACCTCACCTTTGAGAACAGCGCTGGCGCCGGCGCCCACCAGGCGGTTGCCTTCCGCTGCGACAGCGATCGCTCCGTGCTCGAATCGGTGGAATTCAAAGGACATCAGGACACCCTGTACGCCCGTTCTCTCCGCCAGCTCTATCGCAGATGCCGCATTACTGGCACGTTGGACTTCATCTTTGGGAACTCGGCGGCGGTCTTCGATCGTTGTAGCATCGAGGTGGTACCCCGCGCTGAAGGGCTGACGAAAGCCGGAAGCAACCCGGTAGCTGCCCATGGGCGGACTGATCCTGCTCAGGCCACGGGGTTCGTGTTCAATGGGTGCTCGATCAATGGGAGCGCGGACTACCTGGCCGCGTACGAGAGGAAGCCAGGGGCGCATCGGGCGTACCTTGGGCGGCCGTGGAAGGAGTACTCAAGGACGGTGTATGTGAATTGCTATATGGGCGAGGTTGTGATGCCCGAGGGGTGGTTGCCATGGAGCGGAGACTTTGCGTTGAGCACGCTGTTCTACGGGGAATATGGGAGTTGGGGACCGAGGGCTAGTGCGGCAACCAGGGTGAACTGGAGCTCCCAGATACCTGAGGAGCATGTGGGTGTTTACTCCCTAGACAATTTCATTCAAGGGAATGAATGGGTTCCATTGGAGCAGTAAAGGAATTATGGATTAGGAACTGCTGGTGAGCAACTTCTGATGGCTGCTAGATTTCAGGTATTGTTCTACAGTCTCAATGATGCACACTGATCTATAGGCCTACTAATTCCATTTCCATTTCTTAGGGAACTTGATGAGACGAAGACAGGGTCCTTTCTGTGCTGACAAAGATTGACTGGGTTGTATACTGAGTGAGTTCTCTTTAAACTCCATGATTAATGTTTGAGGAGAATTAGTGGAGAATTTTAGGTAAATGAGATCATGCAATGGTTATATCAATATGGTTCCTGGGAATTGCACTTCCTGCATTTTATAGCACTGATATTGAATTTAGTTTTTCTTATGTAGAATCCTTGACCTATTTCTCATGAAGTATGACAAGCCAAAAGGAAAAATAGTGTTTCATTTTCATGACTTTGTTCATTGGATGTACCTGGAGCTACTTGTTTTAAGGCAAATTTCCTACCCAAAGTTGGGAATTCCTAGTTGACGTCCAAAGTTTCATTTCTTGTTAAAGGGTGCACTTCCTTTTATCTCTCCATTTCATGTACCTGAAATTTCTTTATTGTTATGAACTTTAATTTATTTTCTTTTTGAGTTCTTTTGAGGGCCTAAATTTTATTAGTTTGGACAAATATGAATACCATTGGATCTATGAGAGTGAAAATCTATTTGAAGTTTTTTGAGTTGATATAAGTTATTTTATGCTATCAAAGTGGGTTGAGCCAGATTACTTTGGTTTTTTATGCATAAAATACAAATTTAAGAACATGTGCGTCTTCTTGGGGGGACACTGATCCTAATTGTAGTCTTATATTTGCACTTTGACATGTCTAGCTCCATTAAGGTGGGTTGGATCAAATTAAATTGTTTGTAGCATATCCAATAAACTAATCTATTTATAACATCTTGAAAGTTTAAGTACGAATAATAAATTTGAATAAAATTTAGCAAAACCAATATTTCAAAATATGATGGAATGCACTTCCATTGATAGTTCAATATGACATTGGAAAAATAGAAACAACAAAACACAAATATAAAATAAATTGACCAAACAAACATAATACAATTGAAATTTGAGATACTATTGAGAAAACAAGATTACATTCAACAAAAAGTTGAATTCTACACAATTCCATGTACATGATTGTATTCATGAATTTTAAACATTGTTTAAAGTTCAGAACAAGTAAATATGGCTTTAAATATTATCCGATGCTTAGATCTTAACTCGATCAACAACATTAGTTACTTCAAGACAAAATTCTGCAAATGTCACAAACAAGTAACTTTTTTTTATCACTAACAGTTCCTTTGCTACTTCTCTTATCTTGCAATTTTTAGGTTGAAGCAATTGTCCAATTCCTATTGTTTCATATAACAAACTTGCTAGGTATTGTTGATGGATTTAGAAATTGTTCGAATATTGCTTGCTTTATCTTTGTTAGGATTGTGCTTGAGATTTGTGGAATGTATCTTGGTGTTTTTTGAGCACCGTGTTTGACCCTTATCCTATGGTATTTATTGATATATAGAGTTGTTAGGACAAGTTACTGGATAATTGTGATATCCCTCAGATGTCACCTTTAAGCAATAACACAGGTGAAGCGAATTCTAGACAGTTAGAGGAACCTGAGTTTTCAAGAAAATCTTTAAGATGTTTGTATTCTTCTAAACTCTTAGTAACAAAAGAGGATATTGGAGATGAGTTAATAGGGGATAGCATATTAGCAATTTTTGTAGTAAAGTGGCATCAAACTTCTGCCAACATTTGTTAAATGGTTTGTGTGACACCATAGTGGACAAAGTGTGGCTAAAAGTTTTGTCAACAATCACAACCCCAACCACATTCATCCATAAGAAACAACTTTTTTTTTTTAAGTTGACACCAGGTATCCAACTTATGCCGACTAATCCTAGGGTGACCGGCCTACCGGCCTAACTCCATAGGAAACAACCTTCGATGAAGTGGATTGTGGCTTCCACCATCTATTATGTTGACTGATATAGTATACCATATCATCAGGGTAAATTGTGAAGATCCATGTGAGGGTGGATTATGGGGTTCCAAGTAGCAACTTGAAGTTACTATGAATAATAACAAGTGCATCTGTCTTTCCCGTGTATATAACATGTATGTACATACCATATTGAAAGATCTTGCAGTTGTTTGCAATATGTCAAATAAATTTATATCTATTTACAACATCTTGTAAGATTGAATATGAATCTCTTATACAAAATCTGAATAAGTTTAGCAAAACCTAATTTTCATGTGAGATTTGAAATATGATCGAACATATCTTCAGCTGATAATTCAGATGGACAAATACAGACAACAAAACACAAATATAGCATAAGACTCAACACAACAGAAACTAAAAACAATATTTTGACAAGAAATCACATTCAATTGAATTTTACAAATTTGAAATAAATGATTGTGGTTAATTTCAAACAGTATTTAAAATTCAATATAGGAGAATATCATTTCAAATATTCCCTAATACTTGGACATTAACCTGATCAACAACATATTTAAACTTCAATACATGGAATTAAATTAAATAAACATTTCAGACAATTTCATTTTATTTATTTTTTATCAATAGCCACTATCAACTATTAGATTGAAACAATTTTCCAATTCCTGTTGTTTGTTATTAAAAGCTTACTAGTTACTGTTAATGAATTCAGAATTTTTTTGCCTGTAATATTGCATATCTTATCTTCTTTGCTGACGTGCTTGAGATTTTTTTTATTATCATATTTTGACAATTTTTAGCACCTTTTTTCACCCTTTTCCTAGGGAAATGATAAAAATTTGTTACAGAATAAGAAGCTTGTTGCTGGGTGATTGAGATATCACTAGATGCACAAGGATCATGTAACCTGGAGCACCAAATGTCTCTGTTGTAAGCAATAACATGAGTAAAGGGGTATCTACTAAATTAGAGAAACCTGAGTTTTCAAGAAAACCTTCAAAATGTTTCTATTCTTCTAAACATTTAGTTAAAAAAGAGAGCATTGGAGCTGGGTCAAAGGTGATGCATAGTTGCAAGAGATAGTAAAGTGACACTCAAACTTCTGCCAACACCACTCTGTTGGATGGTTGGTGTGACATCATAGTGGACAAAATGTGGTTTAAGTGTTTTATTAGCAATCACAAGCAGGATTCCACTTTCATCCAACTGTAAAGAATAGAACCTTTGCTGTAGTGGATGGTGGCTTCCACCATCTTTTCCTTTTCTTTATTTTTGTGAGAACTCATTACTACATTGAATGATAGCTAATAGAGAGAACAGGAGGAAAGAGACCTCCTTGGCAAACCACTAAGTCCATCTGTTATGTTGACCACATATGGTACAGTGAGGGTAGATTGTGAAGATTCAGTGTGAGGGTGGATTATGTTGTTAGGGTCCAAATAACAGCTTAAAGTTAATATGAGTAACAGATTATTAATATATGATCCTCTTCTTTTTTTTGTTGTCGTTGAGAACTCTTGTTACTAGGTTGAATGATAGCGAACAGAGAGTAAACCAGACCTCGACAAAAGCACAAAGCAGCACAAAGCGCAAACAGAAGAGCCACGAAGATGAAGCCCACCAAACATGTAATTTAGAGATGCTTTGGTTGTCATTCTTGGAAGCAAACCAGGTGCAGGATGAAGGGTTGAAGGGCATCAAGCTGTATGGAAATCAATAATTTGCTTGAACTTTTACATATTGATACGGGTGATTAGATTTGTGTCACGTCCCGGGAGGGTATTTATCCGACAAAAATCGGACAACACCTCCCCTGTACAACGGACAATTTTCCAAATACAGAATACAACTAATAGACAAATACCCAACACGGGTATATACAACCAACATAATGCAATAATAATATGAAAAATACCCCACACGGGTATATACATCCACGCAGTTTATATAACAGTAATAAATACCCCACTCGGGTATTGCACAACCACGCAGTGTATATAAAAACCATACCATAAACAGAAACAAATGG
>JBBUKS010497256.1:0-14655 GCA_038050645.1 Hedychium gardnerianum
CACATTCATGTAATCTCAATATGGCCAAAACCTACTCAATCCATCCACACTAACAAACCAAGACTACAATTCATCCACCAAAATCACATCCTTATCACTACATATATCCAACCAAAAGCACCAAATCACTACCAATCTTACCTATTATCAGTGATAATTGGATCCACAGAGTTCGGATCTGCCGGATCGAATATAGGTGGCCAAAATTGTGGATGGCTGGCCAGAACAATAACTTGGTTCTGTTGATACAAATCAAAATCAAAACCCTAACATCTATCAACCAATTCAATCCATCTACAATCCCAAAACCTTACCTCAAATCATGGTGGCCTGCCGGAGGGGTCTGAAGTGGCCGGAGCAAAGAACAGGGACCTGGCCGAAGCTGATCAGAAGCCCCTGCAGCTGGATGACGACACTGTTTGCTGGCCAGGGGATGAAGACAAGTTTGGATCTGACCTAAGATTGGTCGAAACCTTCAATCAATCGAAACAACTCAAAGAAATTGCAAGTAAACAAGAATCCTTACCTAGGTCTGGCTCGATTCCTGCTATAGGCAAGCAACACAATCTCCGACTGCAACCTGGCCACAAGATCGAGTCTGACCTCTAGCTGCGGCTAGCCACCGTCTGTGGCTTGAGGGAGAAAGGGGTGGCAATAGTGATGACCGAAATCCAATTAGCATAACAAAGTTGAAGAAATCCCATGAGGAAGTAGTGGCCGAAGAGGGGCTGATGGTTACGGCCCATACTCGTGGTAGCCGGATCAAAGAAATCAATGAACGAGGGAGAGGGATCGTTGATGACCTCAAGAGAGAAGAAGGAGAGGGAGATCGGGTTGCGGTGGTGTGGATTGGGGGAAGAAAACAAGGCAGTCGATCAGAGCAGTGTCGGCTGTTGTTGGGCCCGGCGCTTAGGGTGACATCGACTGCGACGAGGTGGCGGCGTCGGGTGAGGGAGACTGGAAGAAGTAGGTGATCGGCGGTGATCGGCTGTGAAGAAGAGGAAATTGCGGTTGTGTGAGGAGGAGATGAGCGCTCGTGTGAAATAAGAAGGGAAAAGAAAATGAAACTTAGGGTTTTAAAATTAAAACCTAATTTAAATCTTTATCAACTCCTCGTTTAAATAGTAATATCTTTAAACAATTCATGTAAATTCATTTTAAACCCCGAAAATATATGAAAAATTCCCAGAAATTTAAATCAAGTTATTTCCATTTTTTTCATGCTTAATTTTTTATTGTCATATCTTATATTATCCCCCACTAATATAAATTTGGTCCTACCCAGGTGTGGTAACCACAATAGCATAGTCAATCAACTTAATCACGGAGGAAACTACATGCACCCTAAGTAAATAGATGAGGGAATCGAGCTTGGATCTCACTCTCAAGCTCTTAGGTTGCCTCCTCATTAGTATGATGTTGTCATCCAACTTTAACTAGTTGAATGATCTTGTTCCGCAAGTGATGCTCCTGGCGATATAGAACCCGCCTAGGTGCCTCTTCATAGGTTGCATCAGGCTGGAGCGGAATCGACACATCCCTCAAAATGTGTGTAGGGTCTGGCACATACCTCATCTGCATGGATACATGAAACTACACTCTTCAATAGATCCAATTCAAAACCAAGAATTATCAAGATGGCTAATCAACCAACATCTAACTACACTAAAACCCAATCCATAAATTCACCTTTACCTACTGAATGTGAAGCTGCCGAATTGATCTAGGGTTGCAGAAGTTGGTTGGCCGGATCAGAAGCTTCTTCCCCTCACTGGTGATGGCCAACCAAAAAAAATAGGGAGAGCATTCAATCAGCCATCAACAACACTACACAACTCAACTTAATAAAAATCAATTTCTTACTCCTACCATAGTGGCCTATTGGAATGAATCGGAGTGTGGCCGAGAAGAGAAGAGGTGGCTGCATCAATCGGAAAAGAAGGGGTCATCTATGAGATGAGATTAGTAGCAACCCCCCCCCGGGGGCTACGGGCTGGGCTGAAGGAGAGAAGCATCGGCTGCGGCTGATGGGGAGCTGGCTGCGACTGGCCGGAGATGAGAAGGACCGGCGACGTCTACCCCCTGATTGATGTCTGACTTTGGCAGAGAGTGAGGGGAGATCGAGAGGGATCCGACGACGGTGGAGGTCGGGAGCAAAGAGGAAGAATTAGATCCCTATGCTTAGCCCTGGCTAGCCGTGATGATCGACGACGACAAGTTCCCGGTTGGCAGCCGGCTCTGATGGGGAGCGGCG
Source organism: Hedychium gardnerianum (assembly GCA_038050645.1). Taxonomy (NCBI): domain Eukaryota; kingdom Viridiplantae; phylum Streptophyta; class Magnoliopsida; order Zingiberales; family Zingiberaceae; genus Hedychium; species Hedychium gardnerianum. The sequence goes on from JBBUKS010497256.1 coordinate 2,255, forward strand.
ATGGAGATCGATCGGGACAAGAAGAGAAAAATCGGGAGTGGGGCTCGGGAATGAGAACAATGAAATGGAAAAATAAATATTTAACCTAAGTTTATATTTATAACATTAGATTAATTAAATTCAACTTTAGGTTAATTAATTCCAACCTTAGATTTAATGAATTTAATCAACTCCCAACTTAATTGATATTCCAAACAGGCCTTCCAAAAGTCTATTATTTATATCCCCGTGGACTCCTCTAATTAGCTCTGATTAAATCCAAAAAAAAATCTAAATATTTCCAAAAATTCCTTTAAACTTATTTCTCGGTCAATGCATATTATTTTATTAATTTTAATTATCGTATTTAATACAATAGGCTCGTGCCTTTGCCAATTCATCTTCCAGCTTCTCCGCCTGAATCAGAGAACCACCCATCCTTGGGCGATTCCACCTCTCCTCATGCCGCAATGCCCTATTGGAGGGTAGGACTAGGGTTTCACCTGCGTAAAGGGGTGGCCCATCATGTCTCTTTGCTCCCTTGCTCCCCAGGCCATTATGAGGGCAAGAAGCCTGTTGTTGACGTGGAGGAGGTCTCACAAGGAGGAGAAACTCATGGAAATGGCTGGCTAGAAATTGTTCTTCATGATCCCGTGGCAACCAGGTGGACAGTCGGAGAGGAGATGTCTAAGGACTTACCCTTCAGGGGTTTAGCTGAGGAGATTATGGCAACCGGAGTTGAGCACTTGTCCAAACTGATGGTGTTCATCTAGTGCTTTGGCGAATTGTGGCGAGGGCGCCAGGAGATGACCACCGGAGTGGCGGATTTGGAGGCACAACTAGTGTTAACCCCGTCCGCTGACCTTGTGGTTGGCCTACAGACGACGGTGGATAAAGCTTAGGCAGAGGTTTCCAAACTAAAGAATTTGGTTGGTGATCCAGCCTCTATCCAAGAAGAGCTTGTCCGAGTGAGGAGGATTAATGTGGACCTACGCATGGAGAAGATTCAGGCAGTCCGTGACCTGAGCACTGAGAGGTGTCAGGTCGATTCTCTAGAGGCCGAGGTGCGGGCCTTGAAAGAGGAAAGGAGGAAGCTGCGGAAGCAGCTGAAGAGGAGGAGAGAGATGGCGAAGACCTCCGTGGAAATTCGAGCGAAGAAGCTGGAGGAGGAAAGGACCCAGGCAGCTACAGCTCGAGCTGATTTAGAGGCTAGTCAAGAGGTACTTGGGTCACTGAATGTGAAATTGAGGGTGACTCATACTTCACTCGAGTCATCTTAGATGTTGGTAGAGGCTTGGATGGAGGAGATAGAATCCCTCCAGGCTGAGGTGGAAGCAAAGGCAGAGGTGGAGGCGGTCCTACAGGCAACAGCGGAGTCGGCAAAAAAGGACGCAGAAGCTTATCGAATTTCGATGGAGACCTGGCTACATGAATAGTAGGAGGCTCATGATGCTGCGGAGACGGCCAAAGCTGTGGCTGAACTTCGAGAACATCAAGCCGGGGAGGAAGTGCGATGGGTCATCAAGAAGAAAGAATTTCTCCAATCCTAGGAGTTTTATGATATGGTTTCCCTCCGTCTGATGCGGATGGTACAACATGGGATTGATCGTACCCTCTAACTGCTATAGGATGGCGGTCACCTTCTTGTCGATGCACCCCTGCCTTCTATCAGTTGGAATCAGATCACTGACCACCTCCCTACTGAAGACATAGTGGTTTCACTTGATTTTTATGTAATGTTGTTGTTTTCAACTTCCTTCGTCAAGAGACCCCTGCCATTAGAATGTAATGATGATATTATTTAGCTTTTTATGATGTAATTAAATATGTATTTTGATCATCGTCGTATGAATTTCGACCCCGACTATACCGTAGTCGGGGGAACTTAATTGGAGCTTCAAACGAGAAGGGGGCCCTAGCGCCGACCATTCCATGTTGGGAGAACTTGAGCCCTAAAGAGGACAGGGCAATACGATGTGTGATCGTAGCTGGGAAAGCTCGACCCCAACAATGTTGTCGTCAGGGGAGGTTGAGCCCTGAAAAGGACGCGGCGATACAATATACGCTTGACCCTTGGGCAAAAGGGAGGTAGATATCATACCCTAGATCTCGATCCCGACTTATCCAAGCCGGGGGAATTTGAGCCTTTCAAAGGATGGGGCGATATGATGTGTGATCGTAACCGGAAAAGCTCGACCTAGACAATGCCACGGTCAAGGGAGGTTAAGCCCTAAAAAGGATGCGGTGATACGATATACACTCAACCCTTGGGCTAAGGGGAGATTGATATCGTAGCCGAGATCTCAACCCCAACTATGTCCAAGTCAGGGGAGTTTGACTCCTTTAAAGGACAGAGCGATACGATGTGTGATCATAGCCAAGAAAGCTCAACCCCGACAATGCCACAATTGAGGGAGATTAAGTCCTAAAAAGGACGTGGTGATATGATATATGCTTGACCCTTGGGCAAAGGGGTTGATATCGCAGCCAGGATCTTGACCCCGACTATGTCCAAGCCGGGAAAGTTTGGGCCCTTCAAAGGACAGGGCGATACGACGTGTGATCATAGTTGGGAAAGCTCGACCCGACAATGTCGCGGTCAGGGGAGGTTGAGCTCTGAAAAGGATGCGGCAATACGATATACGCTGACCCTTAGGCAAAGGGGAGGTTAATATCGTAGACGGGATTTCGACCCCAACTATGTCCAAGCCGGGGGATTTGGGTCCTTCAAAAGATGAGGGTATACGATATGTGATCATAGCCGGGAAAGCTCAACCCCGACAATGCGACGGTCAGGGGAGGTTAAGCCCTGAAAAAGACCCGGCAATACGATATACGCTCGGCCCTTGGGAAAAAGGGAGGTTAAAATCACAGTCAGGATCTTGACCCCGACTATGTCCAAGCCGGGAGAGTTTGGGCCCTTCAAAGGACGGGGCGATATGATATGTGATCATAGTAGGGAAAGCTCAACCTTGACAATGCCACGGTCGGGAGAGGTTGAGCCCAAAAAAGGACGCGGCGAGACGATATACGCTCGACCCTTGGGCAAAGGGAAGGTTGATATTGCAGCTGAGATCTCGACCCCGACTATGTCCAAGTCGGGGGAGTTTGGGCCCTTCAAAGGATGGATGATACGATGTGTGATCCTAGTCGAGAAAGCTCAACCCCGACCGTCGGGGGAGGTTGAGCCCTGAAAAGGACGCGGAGGTACCTCCATTATAGAAAAAGAGATGTTTTGCATTGCAAGAAGAAAAAATACAGGATTATCTTTAAGAAAAAATATGTTCTATAAGGATACTAGGAATAATAGAGCTTTAAGTGGTTGGCACTCCATGGTCGGTCAAGCTCTTTGCCCTCAGAGTCCTGTAGGTGGTAGGACCCGAAAGTGTAAGTACCCCGAGGTAGTTTTGATGTGATCAACTGAGTTAAGTTAGGTCTTGTGTGTTTTGATCCTTGTGTATGAGTGTGCAGGAACTTAGGAACACGAGAAGTCGAGCGGAAGACGTAGCGGACGAGAAGGATAACATGGGAAGCGAGTCGATGGGCTCGATTCATTTGAGGGATGAGAAGTTGCGGAAGAGTACACTAGTGAAGCGAGAAGGATGTGGTCCGAGGGATGCGAGGCGAGAAGGACACGGTCCAAGGGACGAGAAGCCGGAGAGGAAGCCTACTCGAGGAGAAGGTCGAAGTTGGATTCGGGTGAGCTTAACTTCGGACGACCAAAGATCACCCAAGCGATTGGAAGGTATAGAGGCGCCCCGGAGCAGCTGGATGCACCTCACCCGCCTAGCGCTGGAGGTGCCCCATCGAATGGAGGCGCCTCAAGTGTCCAGACAATGGAGGCGCCTCCAATGCTCGGAGGCGTCTCACCCGCCAATTCAATGGAGGCGCCTCGGAGTATTGGAGGTGCCCCAACCGTCGAAAAAATGGTCGTTGCAGCGGATAAGGATCTGAAAACCACGTCAGGTCAACCAAGACGCTACCAACATTTGGAGGCACCCCCAAAGCTGCTAGATCAGTAATGGATCAGTTTTGATCCATTGGAAGTGCCCCCATGACTGTCACATCAGCAAAATGGTCACTTTGACCATTTTGCTATAAATAGAGGTTGTGCCCTCTAGTTTGATATAACATACTTGCTTTAACTGCTTTAGCTTTTAATTCTTGTATGTTAAATGTTGTAAGAGGCTACTCCGCCTGAAGGAGTTCTTTAGTGGAATTTTCATCTATCTTGGATTAACAACCACCTAGGTTATAACCAAGTAAACCCTTTTGTGCCTCTTCTCTTTCTTTATGCATTTATTATTTTTATTTAATTGATGTGTGTGTTCTTGCTTAGCTAGTAAAGTTGGCCAGAAATATCCAGCCAATAGCATTTTTTTGGCCAGCGTCCGCCATTCAACATGACTCCCACAAATCCCTTCATGGATCTCTCGTAAAACATAGTTGGCATCATTCAGACCAAGACACTTGAGTAGATGTCGTGAAAAAGATCGTCGATATAAGATATCTATGATCATGGTGAACCGGAGGGCCTTCCATTTAAGTAGCCAAGAAGCTTCGAGATTCGACGGTAAGATCCCCCGATCAAGATAATCGATAATGAGGGTTCTCCAGTCTTTCAACCTATCTAGGGCAGGGGCTCAATTAATCTGAGCAATAAACAGGTTCTGTGTTATCAGGTTATTCGAGGTCCAAGTGGTCAACGCACTAGCTATCTTGGCCAATTCATCTATCTTCTGATTCTCGGTACGGGGAATCTTCCGGATGATGACTTCTTGAAAGCTTGTCTTGAGTTTCTCAAATATCTCCACATATCATCATTGTCAATCATTCCGGATCTTAAAGTTGTCTTCCAACTATTGAACCGCCAATTGGGAGTCTGAATGGAGGATGACTCGGGATGCCCCGACTTGCTTGGCTGCTTGTAGACCGACTAGCAGAGCTTCATACTCTGCGTCGTTATTGGAGGCCAGGAAATTGAGCATACAGAAAGCTAAAACATATCCTCTTTTGGTGAGATTAACAAGATCCCTACACCAATACCATGTTGATTGGATGATCCATCCATGAAGATTTTCCAGGTTCCTTCTTCTTCATGGTCGATGATCTAGGCAAGGAAGTCGGCCAAGGCTTGAGCTTTGATGGTGGCTCTGGGTTGATACTGGATGTCATACTCGCTCAACTCAGTGGTCCATTTAATCAATCAACCAAAGGCCTCTGGGTTGGCTAATACACTGCCCAAACCGCTATTGGTGAGGAGGGTGATGGGATGGGCAAGAAAATACGACCACAACCTCCGATCCACCAGAGTTAGGCAAAAAGCTAATTTTTTCAAACCGGTATACCTACTTTTTGCCTCCTTTAGTAAATGATTGAAGAAGTAGATAGGGTGTTGTACCTTATCTTCTTGTCGCAATAAAACCATGGCGATAGATCTCCCAGAGGCCGATAGGTATATCCACAGCATCTCACCCGCCACCGGTTCAGAGAGGATCAAGAACCGGGAAATGTACTATTTTAACTCCCCAAAAGTTTTGTCATGCTCCTCGTTCCATTCGAACTTGGAAGCTTTCCTCAATACTTTAAAAAAGGGTAAGCTTCAATCTACTTAATGGGAGATGAACCAGGATAGGGTCATGATGCGACCTACTAGTCGTTGTGTTTTTCAGAGGTTACAGGGAGGCGGCATATTTTGGAGGGCTTGGATCTTCTCCGGATTAGCTCAATTCCCCTTTTAGTAACAATGTACCCGAGGAATTTCCCACTTTTAACCTCGAAAAGGTACTTATCTGGATTGAGCTTCAACCCGTATCTTCTTAGAGTGCAACAAGTTTCCTCGAGATCTGCAACCAAGATTTTTGCCCAAGTGATTTTGATCAAGATGTCATCCACATAAACTTCAATATTCCTCCCAATCTGATGCTTGAATACTCAATCCATCAATCGTTGGTAGGTCGCTCCTGCATTTTCAGACCGAAGGGCATAATAGTGTAGTAGAAAGTCCCGACAGAGGTGATGACGCTAACCTTTTCTTGGTCTTCTTGGACCAGGAAAATCTAGTGAAACCCTTGGTAGGCATCGAGCATGCATATGAACTCGCACCCGGAAGTGGAGTCTACCATATTATCAATCCGAGGGAGGGGGTAGTAATCTTTTGGGCAAGCTTTATTAAGGTCCCGGAAGTTGATGCACACCATTCATTTTTTGCCTGGCTTGGGTACCAGTACAACATTGGCAAGCTAAGTCAGAAAATGCATCTTGCGTATATGTCCCGCTTCCTTTAGTCTCCTGATTTCCGCCTGTATTACCTGATCCTACTCGGGTGAGAAGTTTTGCTTCTTTTATCGAACAGGCCGAGGGTCGGGGAGGGTGTTCAACCGATAAGCCATCACTTCCAAGGAGGGTGACTTCCCTGGGTGACCAGGAGAAGACATCATGGTTGCGTGAGAGACACGCGATTAGTATCTGCTTTAGCTTCGAACAGAGTTCTGCGGCTACCTTAGTGATCCACTCCGGCCGGGTAGGATGGATCTGTACATCTTCCTTTTCTTCAGTCGATCGGGCCATAGGTGCCTCATGAATAGCCTGGACCGAGGCATCTTGCAGTCAGAGAGTCTTGCGGGAGTCAGTTTTAACCACATTGACATAGCATTTTTGAGCTGCCAGTAGGTTTCCCTTAGCCTCCCCTACCTGACTTCCCACTGGAAACTTGAGCTTCTGGTGGAAAGTGAAAACCATCGCTTGGAAAGCGCTTAGCATCGGTCTCCCATGATATTGTAAGTATATACTGCGTTCACGATGAGAAAGGGCATCCGTTTCATCCTCCTCGTGGGCTCTTCCCCCAGAGAGAGAGAGAAGTGGATTTGACCCATCAATTGTACCTCGTGTTTAGTGAACCCATATATGGAGGTGTTCACTGGGTGTAGTTCTTCCTACTCTAATTGTAGCTGGTCGAAAGCGTGTTTGAAGATGATGTTGACTGAACTCCCGGTGTCGACGAACACCCACTTCACAGTGTAATTGGCAATCTAGACTTCAGTCATCAAGGCATCGTCATGGGGAGTCTCGACCCCTTCTAGATCTTTAGGCCCAAAGCTTATTGAGGGGCCTTGTTGGCTTCCTCGACCGATGCTGACCCCATAGCTTTCTAATCTCCGTCCGTGAGTCTTTCGGGCATAGGTGAAATCTCCATCCGTAGGTCCTCTTGAAATCATGTGGATCGTCCCACGAGCATTCATCTTGCCCTTTCCTTTATCCTTCTCCCTCTCCCGAATAGTCTCTTGCTCGGGTCAGGATGATATCGAGGATTTTCCTGCCCATGAAGGAGATCGTTGATTTGAGCGGCGATTTGTAACTACCTCTCAATCTTAGCGGCGGGGATGTTGATAAGGCCTGGGAGGTCCTCCCTGATTATGTCAATTTCGGGGGGCCTTCCGTTGCTCCACCACTCGCCTTAGTTCTGAGCATACTATTGATAATCTTGGGTTGAATGAGTATCTGACTCATAGAAGGCACAGTATCGATCCTGGATGGGTGGCTCTCGACCCAATTCAGGAAATGAATTGGGGACAAGTTTCACTGTCTACACAATATTATCCTCCCTATTGCATAGGGGGAGGGGAGGAGCCCTGTGATCCAACTGGTCGACGACAGTAACCGAAGTTGGAGTCTTCTTTCTTTTGGCAGATTGGGCCTCTACCTGAATATATTTGAGTGTCCTAGCCTGTAACCCGTCAAAATTGGCAGGAGGTTTCTTGACCAAGGATCAAAAGAATTCTCCATCTGTCAAGCCTTGGGAGAAGGCATTAACTTGCATCTCATGAGTAATCAAAGGGGCGTCCATGGCTACTCGGCTAAATCATTGTAGATATTCTTTCAACGACTTTTTGGGCTTCTGTCTGAGGGCATATAAATCGTATGGAGTCTTCTGGTACCTTCGGCTAGTGGCGAAGTGTTGTAGGAACATAGTTTTGAACTCCTCGAAGGTACGGATGGAGGAGGTGGGGAGTCGATCGAACCATCTTTGAGCGGGGCCTGAGAGTGATGTTAGAAAGATTCGACATTTATGTCGTCTGAGTATTGGTGTAATAGGGAGGCATTTTCAAATTTTCCCACATGATCTTCTAGATCGGTGGTTCCCTGATACTCTCTGATTGTTAGCGCCTGAAAGTGTCACGGTAGTATGTCTCGGAGAATATTTTTGGAGAACGGAGACCCCGAAGGGGCCTTTGCTCTGTCAAATGTGGTGACCTCCTTCTTCCAAGGGCCCAAGTGCAAAGTCTTCCTGGAGGACTCCGAGATGACTCTGGCGCTGTCGCCGGACTCAATTGGGAGGGAACCGCCCCCTGGGGGGTTTCTCTGGGCCAAGTTGCTCAAAGGCCAGGCTCCAAGGGTGCTCCTTTCGATCCGGAGAGGTTCCCGCCAGGGGGAGGCCCCTCCGGTGGGGGTTGCTGGCGTTGTCCTTGTAGCACTGCTTGCATGATGGCGACCACCATCTTATTGAAATCCTCTATCACCATGGAGGCAATGTTGGGTGTGCCGGTGCCACTCATCTTATCATCCTAATTCGGGTCATAACTCAGTAGTTCCCACAGGCGGCGCCAATTTGATCTCGCCTAGGAACGCAGACGCGTAACTCACCGGTGTGCTAGCGCTGAGGTTGACTTTCGTCGTCGATCTTCAAGCAACAGAAAAAGCCTTAGGAGAAGTTCATCCTCGTATGTCCACCTGAGAGAAACTAAGAGGGAATAGTTAGAATAATGATTAGGGAGTTCCCCGGTATAGTCACTCTGACGCTCAAGTTAGTTGAGGTGGAATGAAAAAGATAACTGTAACTAGGGTTTTAGATGTGTGTGCGCGCCTACCTGTGCATGCGGGGACAGGCAACCTTTTATAGAGTTTAGGGATTAACCTCCACATTCTCCAAGCACCCCACTATCTCTACCCACATTACTCTATTTACTCTTATTTACTAGAGGTAAATGGCGACGTTCCCGCATTGTCCGTGGAGTAACGTCCTCATTTTCTACGTCCATTATGGAGCAACAACTATCGATTTCCAAGAGATGCGGGGGACATTATGATCGTGGCCCAAGTAACCAGGGACTATTGGGAGCCGAGTGATCCAAGAGACGGGAGGCTATTGGTAGCCAGGAGGTTGTTGGTAGCCGGGAGATCTAAGAGCCGGGAGGTTATTAGTAGCCGGGAGGCTAGCTACCAGCTATTGGTAGCTGGGAGGTTGTTGGTAGTCGGGAGTCCCAGGAACTGGGGGCTACTAGTAGCCGGGAGACTATTGGTAGTCGGGAGTCCTAAGAATCGGGGGCTACTAGGAACCAGGAGACCCAAGAGTCGAGGCTACTGTCTCTTTTGACTGTCACCTCTGCTTCTATGTTGACTTACGCACCACATGACACCCCCCCTGATTACCTCCCGTATCACCGATAATTATGCATTTATCCCTATCAAATGTGAGCGTATAACCATTTTCAACCAGTTGACTCACACTCAATAAGTTTTGAGATAATTCAAGAACATAAAGCACATCTTTAATAAGTTTAGAAGTACGTCCCCTTTTTTCACGGTGATATCACCTTTGCTTTCCACCTTCACATACTTTCCATCTCCAAGCTTGATTTTGGATTTAAATGAATTATCCAGGTAGATAAAACTGGTCTTTATACTTGTGATATGGCGACTGCACCAGCTATTGTGGTACCATGTATCTTGATCTTCTTGCGTACTCATGTAAGAGTAGAACAATGATTTTGAGGATTCATCATTTTCAGTGAAGTTGGCTTGATTTTTCTACTTCTTCGAACAATTGATGTAAAGATGATCAGAGTCTTCACAATCGTTACATTGTTGAAACCAACAATCTTTGTTTTCATGATTGCTCTTTTTGCATATGTGACATCATCTGAAATCTTTGTTGCTAAATTGATTTTTCTTTCACTCTTTGCCTTTTGATTCGCCTTTTGAATTAGAATTCCGATGTTGATACTTTGGTCATCTTGATCGATCTTCATTATTTCTTTCTGTCACATTCATTTTGGATTGGAGATCTTGCTCTAATGGTTCCTCTGTACATCTAGCCATTCTATTCTCATGAGCTTCAAGGGAATCCATCAATTCATATATAGTGAGTGTGGACAAATCTTTAGATTCCTTAATGACAATAGCCACATGCTGAAATTTTACGATAGTGAGTGTGGACAAATCTTTAGATTCCTTAATGACAATAGCCACATGTTGAAATTTTTATCGTAAAATTCTTAAAATTTTGTCAACTATTTGCTTTTCTTCTATAGTGTCACCACAACTTCTAATCAAATTAACTATCTCAGTAATTTTTGAAAACAAATATCACATACCCTTTCAGTTTCTTTCATAGACAAATTATCAAAATTGGTCCATAAAGTCCGTAGTTTGATGGCGGTGATTTTCTCTGAGCCTTGAAATTATTTATTCAAAACTTCCCAAGCATTCTTAGCCTTTTTTATGCCGAAAATGCTAAGGAAAATTGACTTGCTCAATCCTTGTTGGATGTATCGTAGTGCATTTGCATCCTTGATATTCTCTTTATATTGCCATTGTTGAGCATTTGTCCATGCTGGAGGAGCCATTGGCGGTTCTTCATAATCTTGTTCAATTACTTCCCATAGATCATGTGAGATGAAAAATGTTTCCATCTGACTACTCCAATAATCATAGTCTTTCCATCAAAAATTGAAACTTGAATCGAAGAGTATTGGAAGAGAGTATTTGCCATCGGGAAAGGAAAGCATGTAGACATTCTGATACCACTAATAGATATAAAAAAGTTATTCAACAATTTAAGGCTCTCATAATTTAAATGTTCATACCTCATATGCTCAATATCAAATAATCCATCAAATTTTGGGTTTTCTCTATTTTTTATATTGTTCTCTACTATATCTATCAAGGCACTTCAGCTGCACCTTTGTTGCAGTTAGAAAAAGAAGGAGAAGAAGAGATGGCTATAGGGTTTGATGTCGCTAGAAGAAAGGAGTGTCCAGTGGAGCTGCGGTGCGTGGAAGAGGGCCGACGTGAGGTGGTGGGGTTGTTGCGTACGTAGAGAGGAAAAAAACAAGGAGAGAAAGGAAGAGAAGGTTTATCGAAAATACATTAAGTCATTTTAAATGGATCGAACTGATTTAACCGATTAGCAACGACAAATTTTATTTCTGTCACTAGATAGCGACGGAATTATATTTCCATCACTAAATAGTGACGAAAGTCAAATTCCATCGCTAACTAGTGACAGAAATAAAAAATTTGTTGTTAATTAATGATGGAAATATAATTCTGTCGCAAATTCCGTCGATATTCTCAAATTCTCTTGTAGGTACCTATCATTTGGTTCATCCATAACTTTGTCAACCTAAATATAAATCAATCTTGATTTGATCCAATGAAATCTTCATCTTCACGCTTATCCATTAGATTTAGTTTGAACTCAATTTAATTCAACACCCTCACTTCATATTCGATGATTTAGTTCGTCTATATATATGGCATTTCTCATGAACTAGTGCTAGTATAAATTGAGAGGGATAACATATAATATAGTTGTTTTTTCATAAAGAAAATTATTATATGTATGTACTTATATATATATATATATATATAAATGATATCCTCCACACCCTTATATGGGCGACTGTGAGCGACATCCAATGTGGATGATCTGACACAACCAAAACCTTTTTTTTATTTCTCTCTCTCATCTGCATGCAATAACTCTCTTCTCTCCTTTGATTTGTATGCAAGGTGGTGTTGGTTTCTACAAATCAGCATCAAAATAATGTTGGTTTATAAAAATCAATCGTAGAAATCAGCACCACACTACAAAGTAGCACCAAAGATCATACAAACCAGCACCAAGGTGGTGCTAATTTCTACGAACTAGCACCACACTTGGTGCTGGTTTGTAGAAACCATCACCAAGGTTTCTACAAACCAACACAAAGGTGGGTGGTGCCAACATCACCTTGGTGCTGGTTTGTGAAATTAACATCACCTTGCAAACAAATCAAAGGAGAGAGAAGAGAGTTATTGCATGTAGATGAGAGAGGAAAATAAAAAAATAGATTTTGGCATGCAAATCATTCTTCTATATATAGAAGAATGATATCCTGCACATCTTTACGTGAGCGACGATGGGAGACATAAATCTATTTTTTATTTTCCTCTCTCATCTACATGCAATAACTCTCTTCTCTCTCCTTTGATTTGCATGTAAGATGTGTAAGGAATTCTAGGGCGCTAAACACGCAAATGCGCAGCGGAAACCCCTAGATCCTTTGTCACCGGATCCATGCAAAGATAAAAATATTTACATATACTAGGTTTTCTTCTAGATCTACATGTTAGAGTGTATACCTTTGAAGCGAAGCCCT
>JBBUKS010497275.1:0-14653 GCA_038050645.1 Hedychium gardnerianum
CATCACAACCTCAACCCATATGTATCTACAACCATCTTATACAAATTCAACTCTAGTCAATAGATCTAATTAAAATCTAAGAACTCCAATTTGTACCAATTCAAGAAACCCAATACTACACAATTCCAAGTTTTAATTCAAGTCCTAACTTCCAACATCTTATACAAGACAACTACTAGTCATTTATTCAATTCATAGCTCCATTCAAATATCTTAAGATAATTTTAGCAAACATGAACCAATATCTCCAAAACAGATTTACAACACATCCTACTCGCAAATGCTATTACAAGAGATCATGTACATTAGTCCTTTACTTTTGTTCAAGCATATCAATTTCACAAACAAAAATTAAACTATATCAATCTAACAACCTCTAATCCAAAAAATGCCAAGATATCCATCAAAGATTAAATCAATTGGAATTAACCCTAATTCACAACACAACAAAACTACACGATCATAATTCATAACCCAAATTCACCACCAATAGTCCAACCCAAGAACTCAAGATAACTTAGCAACATAATATAACTACACCATTTCTGAATTAATAGCCCAAATCGTACACAAGATAACTACACAAATCAAATTCTTCACATTCTACCCATATCTTCAATCCATGAAGATAATACCTAGCCGCATGTTAACACAACATCCATTTCCAAATTCATATCCCAAAATAATACTCAACATAGCTAACATGAACCAAACATCCATACATGATCAAATTCTTTCAATGATTCAACACATCCTATACCCATTCTACAACAACCACATTCAACATCAATAAAAACTTACCTGATAGGGTTGTGGCTGCCGAAACAGATGTGGATGGATGTGATCAGGGATAAAGGGCCGGATCTAGCCCAATCCGAAGCTGGTTGATGGCATCGATGTGGCCGAAGCAACCAAGGCTTCCGATCAATCTGCAACAGAATAGGATTACATGTATCAACCTCTGATCGCTTGTCAAAACATCTAAAATTTCATCTAAACCCTCTTACCTAGCTAGGATGGCTGTCAGAATAGGAGTAGCTAATCAAAAATCAGAACCGGAGGCAGTAGTAGTGAGGATGGTTGCTAAAGTGGCCGACCACACCAAGGTTGAAACCGACAGCGGTGATTCGACGCCAACAGTGAGGGTGTCGGGAGAAAAGGGAGTTTGGGAGTGAATGGAGGATCGGGCTTGGCCATAGGGACTGGCAACAGCGATCTGCTGGCCCTGGCTAATGGTGCTAGCCGGAGCTCCACTTCCGTCGATGAGGAGAGGGAGAGAAGGGAAGATCGGCGACAGTAGAGATCGGACGAAGGGCGTTTGTCATCTCTGAGCCCTCATTGTTGCCCATTTGACTCAGAATTAGCTCAGCCCTCCCCTGTGGCGACGAGGGCGGCAAATTGGTGGCTGAAAAGGGAAAAGAGCCAACACTCTATGCTCGAGGAAAAAGAAAGGGCAGCAACTGGCTAGCTCGACTCCGTTGAAGGGGCAGCGGTGGTTGAGGTGTTGCCAGTTGGTTTTTCACAGAGGCGAGAAAGCCATGGTAGTAATCGAAGAAGAGAGGGAGAGGAACTGGAGCTCTCCGATCGTGGGCTGGCCCTAGATCTCGCCGCCGACAATGATCAATCAAGGAGGAGAAAAGCCGCTGATGTGGATCAGGGGAAAAAGAAAGGTGGCTGTGGGGGAGGAGATGAGATCGAAAGATAGAGAGTGGCTTAGGTTTGCAATTTAAAAACTTAGGTTAATTAATTTCTAACTTAGGTTAATTAAAATAATTAATTCCCACTTAATTGATATTTCAAACAGGTCTTATAAAAGTCTATTATTTATATTCTCGTGAACTTGTCATTTTAGCTCTGTTTAAATCCAGAAAAATTCTTTAAAATTCCCAAAAATTCCTTTAAGCTTATTTCTCAATTAACACTTATTATTTTTTTTATTTGTCATATTTAACAGAGGTGACTGAGATCTCAAATTACAGTCCTCAATTCAATTTTCTCTCTGTTTTCTTCCCCATTTTCACCCTCGATTTAAGTTTGATCAGCCTAGGTCGTCAGTTTCTTTATAATTTTCCAAAAATGCCAAGGTAACACCCAAAACCCCCCTATTAGTTTTTTTATTTTGTCTTGGAAATAAATTTATGTATTTATTATTAGTAGGATTAAGAAAAAGATCACTAAGGCTAGTTCATCTAGTACTCCTTGCACAGACATTAGGTTTTCCACTTAGCAGCTTAGGAGTATATTTTTATCCTTAACTTTTAGACCACTACCTCCTAGGTCTATTGATAGGATATTTTATTTACGTTCATGCATGTCCACTTTAGAGGTAGTTGACTACTATCAGTTAGGTAACCTGGTTTATTGTACTAACTCAGTGAACATAAGATTGTGTGCCGAGTTGTACAATAACTTGGTTAAGATTGATGACTTTACCTATAGGACTAGGGTGGCAGGTAGAGACTTCACTATTTCTCCTATTGTCATTAGGGGCTATCTAGGACTTAGACCATCCACTTGTCCCTTTTTATGTTACCCTTCCAGGGACTTATCATTTGGTGATCCCTACTCCCATATTACACTAGATAAGATGCATTCCTATTTTTTTAGAGAGGAGAGGGTACCCACTGCCACTCATTTTCACTCCATTAGACTTAGAGTATAGAATTATGCTCTATATAGAGTTCTAGTGACCTGCATCTTACCTCTGACTGCTAGAGATGTCGCCATGATGCGATCATTTCTACTTTATGCATTGTGTCATAGGTTAGACATAGACCTTAATTTGCACATCTTTCATGTCATGATCTATTCAACTAGCATCACCACTAGTAGGAGGGTTCACATGCCCTACTGTCATATTTTGACTTTCCTTATATCATCTTTAGGGATAGATGTCACTGCAAGTGATATTAGACCTTTGAGTGAGTATGATATACTAGGTCAGAGGAACCTTTCCTTAGCTAGCATCCATATAGATGTAGATGATATCATGTCTTGGAGGAGGGTAGACTAGCCTCAGCCTGAGCCAGCTCCAGCAGAGGATCCAGTGGATGAGGAGTTACCTAACCTTGACTTTGGAGATTTCCAAATTCCTCCACCTCCAACCTCCCCTACTTTGGAGGAGAGAGTCATTAGGATTGAGGGGACCATCACTAGACTTGAGGGGTCACTTACTAGTTTATGACAGGAGATGCAAACCCAGCTCACCTAGATGATGGATATGCTCAGATCTTTGAGCACAAGATCCCTCTCATCACCCTCTCAATAGACCATCAGATTTTATGTCTTAGGGCATCCTCATTGGTTTGAACATTAATATATTTCACTTATTCAAATAGCATGTAACGTATTTATTATATTAACACACACTCATATTCATTTTAACATTAACATTCATTATGTATGGGGTCCCATTATCCATTATTCATATTTATTCTTTATATCTAGAATTTATTTATTTATTTTTATAAAATCTGCTCATTAACAACGTTCAAAGAAGTGAACATGATTAATGTGGAGATGTTATAACATCCATCCACATTGGTTTGTACCACCATTTGAGTGTTATAATATTCATATATTAACACTAATGCAGATGCCCTTATTAATGATCTATATTTTTAGCTACATTGACCTGGTTTGGCTATAGTTGACTTTGACTTTTTAACTTATCTTGACTTATGCATTGACTCTGATAATTTACTCTTAAGTATTTAGTAGAATAGGACTTGTAAACTATTTTTCAAAATATAAGTTATTTTCAAAATTCATTTCTAAATTCTAGTTTCTTTTTACTGATAATTTTTATATACTAAGTAAAAAACTCTCAATTTTTAGTGTTTTTCAAAAAATTGGACTTAGTCTAGGTCTTCCCTTAGAAAATATGAACTTATATATTTATGCAGCCAACATCTCATAAGCACATTAGGGTTATCTTGCTTGTGTATCGAGACACTTAAAATGGTGTGAGATGCTTAGGGCTAAGTCTGGATTTCAGATGCTTATATCAATGCATCATTACAAATCTGGGCTAAAATTACTAATTCATATTAATCATATTAAGTGTTCCTTCATAGTAAACTATTAGCTAGAAACATACACTTAATCTGACTGACTTAGTGAAAACTACTACCTTTGGTAATTAGCTAGTAACAAAAGTCAGACATTTGAATAAAAATAATTTCCTAGATGATTTATTTTTTTATTAAAATAATTCATCATAACCTATAAGAAAATCATTTTTTTTGCTTGGACTATAAATTTTGTTTAAGTATTTTGTTTCTTGCTTAATTTTTTTTATTGCTTAATTTTATTGAAATACTTATCTTGAAAAATTTAGCAAGATGTTTAATGTTTTTTTTCAAAATTAACATAATTCTTTTTTCTCTTTCAAAAAGGTTGTCTATCTTGGAAAAGTGCTTATTATTTTTCAAAGTTGTCTTAGAAAAGTTTTTGAAAAGATTGGCATCTTGAAAAAAAAAATTTACTTGAAAAATTTTTCAATTATAAGTTTTCAAACCTTGCATGTGTTAAATGTTTTGAAAACTATTTTTTCAAAAACACAAGTTTTATTTTCTCCTCCCACCAAAATTTTTAATATATGTCTAAGAGGGAGATATTAGTTACAGTTAATTTATTTTTGAAGAAAGACATGTGAATTTTCAAAGTTTCAAAATATATGGATTTAAAATCTTTAGGGGGAGAGTGCTAAATTAAGGGGAGCATATTTGAAAAAACTTTATTTTGAAAATTCAAACATTTTTTTGTTAAGTTTACTTCAAGAAATTACTATGGTTTACTTAACTTTGAACTAGGTTGCCATAAATCAAAAAAGGAGAAATTATTGGTGCTGGAAGCACTAACTAATTAAACATGTGTTTTGATATTGACAAACGTTCAAAGTTAAGGGTTGTCTTGTTATCTAATGAGCTTGACTAAGTGTGCAGGTAGTTCAAGCAGAAAGTCCTAAGTGATCTTAGGTAAGGTACAAGTCCTAGTTGAGGCTAGACAAAGAAGTCCTGATCGTGAGAATTGGGTAAGGAAGTCTTGGTCGATGTAGACTGGGCAAGGAAGTCCTGGTTAATGAGATTGGGAAGAAGTCTTGGTATATCGAGGACATCGGGCATAAGTCTTAGGGGTCGAAGACACTAGGCAGGAAGCCCTAGGGGTCGAGGACACCAGGCAGAAGTCTAGACGAGTCGAGGATCTGACGTCAAGCGGGAAGTCCCGAAGGTCAAAATTGGATGCTAGTAAATGTCCAAACAGGTTTGGAGGATCGGATGTTTGGCAATAGGTAAATTCTCCTGAGAGGAGTGGATGAGTATGTGTTTCCCGAGAGAAAACAATAAGTGTCAGTCTGACCCAAGGTTTCACTAGAAACCCAAAAGTCAAGACCAAGATAGTCTATGTTGGACTGACTTTATTGCACTTCAATACTACTATTATTGTTCTATACTAACTCAATAATGTAGGAGTGGAATTCTAGAAACAGCTAATCCAGACACCTGGAAGGATCCAGGCTCCCTAAATGGATCTAGGCGCCTTAATATTATTGAGGCGCCCTGAGTCCAGATCAATGACAGGATGAAGTGGCAGCCTCAGATTGGCTGACCAACGCCAGCATATAGGTGCCTGATTGAGATAAGAGTTCTCTGATAGAGCTTCGCCAAGAGCTCATCACAACAGCCTTTATTGAGGCGCCTCAAAGGGATTGAGGCGCCTGGATCAATCTATATAGGCAGCATTTGACTAGTGGATGAAGAATCACCTTTCGATGCTCAAATGACTTCCGCGCTGCTCCGAAATTCCACCATGATGCTGAAACACTGCTCCGATATCAATGCTCAACTCTGGATCTAAGTGTGTCGGTATAAGTTTATTTAATTACACTCAACTTTCTGTACATAAATTTTGCAGGGCAGTAACCATGTTACTGTTCCCACCTTTTGTAAAGATGAGTCTTCATCTCCAAATGTTTATTCGGAGAAGAAGGCATTTTAGTGGATTTCCCAACAAAAGCACTCAATAAGTGCGGGCCTTGGACTAGCAGTTGTCGGGATGTGAACCAAGTAAAAATAAATAGTTCTCTAGGGTTCTGCCGAGTGACTGACGAATCGGCTCTGGCGGATCGGCTCTAGCACTTTCTAAGGACATGGTCGGTCATTCACCAAGGTTGACCTATTTTAAACCTTGTTCATCAATCAAGGTTTTGACTTTCAATCCTACGTGTACCTTACCTATATCATCGTATCACTATAAAAGAGGTCTTCGGCCACAACTAGGAATTAAATCTTTTTTCTCGATTATTGGTGCAGTTAGCACTAATAATCAAACTTAGGTTTTGATTTATGACAAAAGGTTAAAATTAGATTATGTATGCTTCTAATATATGGATTAAGTGAGCAGACTATAAGACTTGACGGGTCTAGAGGACCAGACACTAGGCTGAAGTTCAATTATGTCAGAAGGACCAAATAATTAGCAAAAAGTTCAGATAAGTCAGAGAGGACCAGATATCTTGCAGGAATTCTAGTCGGGTTAGCTGGACCAAATGACTGGCTGAAGTCTAGATGAGCATCTGGCAGGAAGTCTTGGTGGGTCAAGAGATCAAACATCAAAGAGACAAGTCTGCAAATGGTAAGTAAGATAAGCTACTGAAGGAGAGGGATCCAGTGAGGTCGAGTCCCGGTAGGGACTTAGGTGATGATCTAGCTTAGATTGAACTTGGAAGCCTAAGATGAGATCAGACTAGATCCTAGAGAGGATCTAAGTCACAAATACATTTTTATGCGTCTATTTTTCTAACTATGTTTTGTAGGGACATAATATTTTTTGAGCTAACACATGTGTAGGAAAACTTACTCTAGGCGCCTCAGATGGTTTGAGGTGCCTCGGGTGAACAGAGGCGCCTTAAGTAAACAGGGGCGCCCGAAAAGGAAGCACTAGAGGGGTGCATTAGGTGAAAAGAGGCGCCCAGAGTGGATAAACGGCGAGGATAGACATTAGCAGTAGAGGAGCCTCAGATGACTGAAGGCGCCCCAAAGCTGATAAGCGTGAAGGAAGAGCTTCGTTGTGGTGCTTCCACATGAATCATCGGAGGCACCCTAAAGAGGATAAAGGCCAAAAACATCAGATCGAATCAGCATGCATGGAGGCACCCCAGATGACAAGAGGCGCCCCCATTACACTATAAAAGAGGTATTCGGCCAAAGCTTAGGAATCAATTCATTTTCTCGATTCCTTGATCATTATTGTTACGCTCTCACCTTGTAACTGTCGTGCTACGACTTTACTGCGCTAAACTCATGCTGGAGCAAACTTCTACACTAAGAATAACACCGAAATCGAGCGCCAATCGTCAACTATAATTACTGTTGGTAAAACAAGTGTTTTATATTTTATTATACTTGCATAAGAAAGTGTAGTGTGTTACACTTTCTTCATTCTTGTATCCGACCTCTTTGTCCAAAGGTTCTTCGGAAGAAAAATTTAGTAGATTGTCCAAACGAAATGGTCCAAAGGATCGTGAGCCTTGGAGTATTAGTCATTGGGGCTATGAACCAAATAAAAAAACAAAAGTGCTCTTTAATTTCTATTCTTGTTTTTTCCGCTGTGTACTCATGTTTTTCGAAAAGAATTTTTAAAAGTTTAAAAGAAAAGTTTTAAAAATGAGATTCACCCCCTCTCTCTCTTGTTCGTCTCAATCCTACAGTTATGAAGCATCCAATCATAGGATTTGACTTCGAAACTTCATCATGGCATTGCAGATAATTGATGACATTGACAGGCCATTGAGGATTTGTAGGATCGAGTGCACGTGAGAGGGGGTTGATAACGAATGCGGGTTCATCATATATATAAGGTTTGATCCCCATTGAATTAGATATTCTGATAGGTCTCTTTGCTCCCCATCAGTGAAGAGATTGCGGCGTTGTCAACCTAATTCCTTCAGAAGACCATCCCGTTCTTCTTCTTCTGCAGGATTTCTGATGTCGTGGAGACGCTCTCTAAGACGATGTCGACTCCGCTGCATTCAGGTTCTTCGTCTCATTTTTAGTTTATTTAATTTTTATTGTACCATAATTTTCACTACAAAAAAACCTAGATTCGCGATGGATTTAGTGAAGACATTTTTTGGTCGTCATTAATTAGCGACGAAATTTATTTGCTATCGTTGAAATAAATTTCGTCGCTAATCTCGCAACGGGAAACCCTAAACCCTAAATTACGTCACCTTTTAGCGACGAAATAAAATTCCATCACAAAATAGCCACGAAAAAAATAGCTCCATCGCTATTTAGCGGAAAAATTTAAAATCCATCTCAAATTTCATGATTTTAGGGTTTCCCGAGCGTCTTTTCCCCTATATTCTCTCCCGACTCTTCTCTCACTCCAATCGTTGGCCAATCGACTGTTTTTCTCTGCCATGAAGTTTTGCAAGATCTTTCCCTCTCCTCTCTCTCTGATCCCTAGGCGACCTTGAGGTGGCATCGCAGCTGCGCATGGCAAGGTGAGGCTTCGTGTGGCCGACGGTGACTGTGCATGGACGACAGCGGTTATGCATGGCCGATGGCGACTGCACATGGCCAACGACAGCTGGTAGTGACCGACGGTTGCTGCGCGTAGTCAGCGGCAGCTGCGCATGTTCGACGGCGACTACGCGTGGCCAGCGACGACTGCGCGTGGTCGGCAGCGACTGCGTGTAGTCGGCTAACGACTGCGTGTGGTTGGCTAGCGTCTGCACGTGATTGGTCGGCGACTGCACGTGGTCGTCCAACTGCTATACGTGGCCGGCCGACGGCTGCGCGTGGCCGGCTGGCAGCTACGTATGGTCAGTCGACGAATGCGCGTGGTTGATCGGTGGATGTGCGTGGTCGGTCGACGGATACGCATGGCCAGTCGGCGAATGGACGTGGCGGGTCGGCGGCTATGCGTGCCCGGCCGGCGGCTATGCGTGGCCAATCGACGACTACGCGTGGCCAATCGACGACTACGCGTGCGTGGTGGGCCAATGGCTGCGTGTGGTCGGCCAACAACTACACATGGCCGGCCGGCGGCTACACATGGCCGGCCGGCAGCAACGCATGGCCATCCGCGGCTGCGCGTGGTCGTCAACGGTTGTGCTTGGTCATTCACGGTTGCATGTGGTCGGCCCAGCTACACATGGTCGATCGTGACTATGCATGGTCGTTCACGGTTTCACGTGGACAGCTGTGATTGCATGTGTCAGGCTGGTGACTGCGCGTGGCCAACCGGCGGTAGCACGTGATCAGCCTCGGCTGAGCGTGGTCTGCCGGCGACTGCGCATGGCCTACCGTGGCTATGCACGGCCGGTCAGCAGTTGCGCGTGTACTACCGTGGCTATGACTTGCTTCGTTGTATATTATTAGCTAGACTTGCTCAAATAACTCTTCCCTACGTAAAGTTAGCTAAATTTATTATTTTTTGTAAATATCTATTTTTTTTAATCTTCAAGTTTACTACTATATTTTTTCTAGCATGATCTTCAGGTATACTAATTGTTTAAATTTAATGATTATTTTAAATTTAAGTATTTTTTATATTATTAAATAGTTTAGTTGTTTAAAATTATGTTTAAACTATATGCATGATTAGTTTAAGTTTAAGTGTTTAAAATTAGATTTAAACTATATGCATGATTAGTTTAGTTTAAGTTTTACATTATTTTGAACTAAAATCAAACTCTTTAGTGGAATATTTACACATTTATTAATGATGAAACTTTTATTCTCATTAGGATACAATGTATATGAATAAAGCATGGATGTACAATAGGATATAATGTTGTAAGAATCATATAGCTGGAAAAAGCATGCTTAATTTTATACATTAAATTAAGTACAATGATTTAAATATAAGCATGCTTAGTTTGACATGATTAATCATGTTGAAAATTTTATTCTCATTAGGATATAATATAGATGAACAAGGCTTGGATGTACAATAGGTTAGACAATAGATTTATTAGTCAAGAATTTTTTGCTGGGGTTGAAGAGTTTATGAACTTTGCTAAGTTTCATCCAGGTTAGACTCTGTTGCTTCGTCATCCTGCTAGGTTATGTACAATAGGTTAGACTCTCCATGACAATACCAGTTGTAATAATTTGAAACAACCCCATTCCTACATATATGTGTTTTCATTATATCCTCATCACAAAAAGCGATATTTTTACATCTATGCTGATTACATAGACACTTTAACTCGGCATCATTTAAGCATTCTAAATGAAACTTAGCAAAGTTCATAAACTCTTTAACCCCAGCAAAAAATGTTGCTTCGTCATCCTGCTAGGTTGTTCCAGAGAAATCATCAAGGCTTGTGAATGCAATGCATTCAATGGTTTATGACACAATGAATGCATATGATCAATTGAATATAGAGGAAACACTTACACTCGAAATTCAGAAAATGTATGACATGTTAAAAACTAGTGAAAGAGAATTGTGTGAAGACATTCCTTCTAGGCATTCTTAACTATTAACTACTGCAAGATTATTGAACATGAAAGCAGAACATCATTTCTCTTAACAATGTTACGATGACATGTGTCAATTGATGTCAGAGTTGCTCCCTGTTGATAACTGCATGACTGATAACTTCTACAATATAAAGAAATTGATTAGAGATTTAGGTTTGCCTATAGAGAAGATTTATTATTGCATCAATAACTACATGATATTTTGAAATAAAGATAGTGAATTGATGGAATGCAGGATGTGTAATCACTCTCGTTATAAGCAGCGTAGTCGGATGCCTAGGAACAAGAAGAAAAATATTCGATTTAAAGTTATGTATTACTTCTCATTAACTGTTAGACTTCAATGCTTGTATGCATCTGCTGTGACAACAAGCCACATGAGGTGGCATCATGAGCATGTACACGAAGGAGATATAATGTGTCATCCTTGTGACTCCCCTGTATGGAAACATCTTGATACAATATTTTTCTCTTTTGCAATGGAACCACGTAATGTGAGACTTGGACTTTCCGCAAATGAATTTCAGGTATTTGAAAGCTATGGACAATAATATTCATCTTGGCCAGTTATATTAACACCATATAATTTACCTCCATAGATGTGCATGAAAGAAGAATTCATGTTTCTTATTGTGCTTATTTCAGGTCCTCAGAATTCAAAGGGGCGAATTTTTTTTTTTATAACCTTTGATTGTAGAGCTGAATCATTTATGAAATGTAGGGTCAGAGACTTATGAAATTGCAAGTAAAATAAATTTTACAATGCATGTTGCTTGTTATGGACGATTAGTGATTTTTCAGCATACTCAATATTGTCAAGATGGAGTATGATTGACAAGTTAGCATGTCCACATTGCATGAGTGAGTCTGATGCATTTTCATTACCTTATAGTGGGAAGATATCTTGGTTTGATAATCATCATAAATTTTTACTAGTTGATCACCCATTCAGGCGAAATAAGAATTTTTTTAAAAGGAATGAAATTGTCAGAAAACTTCCCCTAGTATGAAGTCAGGTGAAGGAGTTCTTGATAAAATTGATAGCTATGAATTTCTATCAGTATATCAGGATGATTCTGATGACATCAATAAGTATATTGTTAGAGTGAACAAGTGTGGTTAGAGGAAAAGAAGCATATTGGAAGCTGTCATATTAGAAGTATTTACTCATTCGGCATAATTTAGATATGATACATGTTGAGAAAAATTTCTTCTATAACATCTTCAATACTGTGATGAATGTTCATGGAAAAACTAAAGACACAACAAAATCACGTGAGGAATTAAAAGAATTAGTAAGCAGACCTGAGTTGCATCAGAATGAAACAACCGATAAATATCCGAAGGCTTGTTATACATTGGACAAAGAAGCTAAACAAACATTATGTACTTGGCTGAAAGCAATCAAATTTCCTGATGGATATGCCTCGAATATGTCTCATTCTGTGGATACGAACAGATTAAAAATGTTTGGAATAAAAAGTCACGATTGTCACGTGTTTATACAAAGACTAATTCCAATAGCTTTCCATGACCTACTTCCTAATAATGTTTGGCTAGCACTTACAGAATTAAGTTTGTTTTTCAGATATTTGACTTCAAGGGTTGTTATGACATCCAATATGCTTCAGCTTCAGACAGACATTCCAATGATACTTTGTAAGATTGAGCGCATATTTCCACTTAATTTTTTTGATTCAATGGAACATCTGCCTGTTCATTTACCTTATAAGACACAACTAGGTGATCCTGTGCAATATAAATGGATGTATCAATTTGAGTAGTTTTTTAGGAAATTAAAGAATAATATTCATAACAAAGCAAAAGTTGAGGGATCAATATGTAATGCATATTTGGTTGAAGAAGCATATTCTTTCTGCTCTTATTATTTTGCCGATAATGTACAAACCAGACATCGTAAGGTTCCTCAAAATTTCGATGATACTCAACCAGTTGATCTAGAGATGCTTTCTATTTTCAAGTTTTCTGGTAAGGTGATGGGTGCAACTGTTTCTAGACGTTAAATGATCAAGAATATCATGCTGTCATGACATATATATTGCTGAACTGTGAAGAGGTCAAACCATACATAAGGTAATAGTTCAAGCATATACATATACATAATTTTTCATATATTTGAAATGTTATGTAATATGTCTTTAAATTGCCTACTTTGACAGCTTGTACGAATAATAACTACACCTACAAAATTCATTAATAAGTGCAAGTGAGGTCGATCACAAGTTAGAGGATAAATTTGCATTTTGGTTTCAAATTTATGTAAGTTTGTCATTAAATTAATTATTACAATGCAACTATATTATATATACATCTAATTTATATCTTAACTACTGTTATAGGCGAATGATTGTAGAATCTCAAATGTGCAAGATGAAAGGATAAAAAAATTTTGCATCAGGATCTGTCTGTAACATAACAGACTACTCAGGTTATTATGTTAATGGTTTCAGATTTCACGTGGCCCAATGCGATTCACAAAGGCTTACGTATAATTCTGGTATTTGTGTAAAAGGATTCACAAACAACAATGATACTCAATTTGATTATTATGGTAGACTTGAGGAAATCATGAAGGTTGAGTATCATGTTTTACCTTTAAAAAGGTGTGTATTATTCAAATGTTCATGGTATGATCCAGCTCTAAGAATAGGTACCAGAATACATCGTTTCTATAATTTAATTGAGGTTAACACAAATAAAAGATTCAACAAGTTTGAGCCTTTTATCTTCGCGGTACAAATTAGTCAAGTATTCTATCTTGAGTACCCAACGAAAAGAAGAAGACATAGTGAATGGTTAGCAGTGTGTCGAATAAAGTCTCAGATAACCATAGAAATGCCAAATACTATCACTGCACAAAACCATGATGCATATCAAAATGAAGAAGTCGAATTTCACTCAGTTGTTTTCGAAATACAATCCACATCACAAGATTTAGTAGATGTTAACTCAGTTGATTCCGAAATACAATCCACCTCACAAGATTTAGTAGATGTTAATGTCAGTTACGAGAAAATAGATGATGGAGATATGTCGAGCAGTGAAGAAGTTGATGTAACAATAGAGTCTAGCGATGAGAACTTGCAAAATATTAATTTAGTTGATTCAGAATGACAACAAGTGATTAAAAATTATAAACAATTTCATTGGAAATATTGTATGTTTTTATTTATTTATTTCATCTCCCTAATTATTTCAAATGTGTATGTTTTATACTGTGATTTTGCATATATAGTCATGACAGACATTGTCCTAGCACATGGTGGCTAGTAGGTTTTGAGAGTTTCCGGTGATTGATAAGTAGTTATGTATTTAAAATTATTTTACTATTTAATCAACTGCTTTATTTATCACAGATATCTCATACATGATATTTTTCCATGCAGCTTTGTCCCAGATAGTCATTAGGTTGCAACCTACATCTCGAAGAAGTTCAAAGAACGACTGTCTCCATCTGATACTATATGGAGGTGTGTAGACCAAGATATAAAGAACTTTTATTACGGTGAATTTTCGGTAAGTATTTTGAATAAAAAATATATTTTTTAGTATAATTAACATGTGACTAATTCTCAAAATCTATTATTGCAGAAGCGGTATGTTTGGGAGAAGGGCCACGAGGCCGAGTTCAAAGAGATTTGGAACAACTACTCCGCAAAATTGTACAGGGACATGCTATACAAGTGGAGGCGGAGGGGCATCAGGTCATCCGAGGTCCCTGTTGCAGTTTGGGAGGCTTGGATAACCATTTGGACTACCGAGCATTGGCAATCCAATTAAGCGATTGCTCGAAGCAATTGCAATTCAGAGCATGCTGGACCGAGCACCGAATCCACAAAGCATATTAGAGGATCCCGTTGTATCATTGAGCATGCCTCTGACTTGGTAAGTTTAAGATTAAGTTATATAAAAATTTATTACGTATATTTTTTTAGTTTTAATATACTTGCATTATTTGTACGCAGGCTGCTGCATTACAGAGACCTCCCACTTGTTGGGAGATATTTAACAAGACCCATCAGAAGAAGGATGTATCATTTGTTGATCGATGTTCGTTAGCAATTAACGTAAGAATATTAACGAAATATATTTATAGACTTTATGTGGAGATTAATAAAATAATCATTTTGATA
>JBBUKS010497304.1:0-14649 GCA_038050645.1 Hedychium gardnerianum
GCCTTTAATTTGCAGAGTCATTTCTAATCTCTTTTATTAGCATGTTAGAAAAAGGAAAAGGATGTTTGCAAAACCATTTCTAGATCAGAGGAAAATATTACTCACCACACTCTTTGGCCTTTAATTTGCAGAGTCATTTCTAATCTCTTTTATTAGCATGTTAGAAAAAGGAAAAGGATGTTTGCAAAACCATCCAATTACTTGCAGCTGACGACTTTTGAATTCATTTCTGAGATAAATTTAAATTTTCAAAATTCCTTTCCCAGAGAAAGAAAATATCAGAGTTCGCAAAATTTTACATGAAGGGTTTTGACAAGATAACAACATACAAAGTAGTAACTGCAATTGACAACGTTCAATTTGTCAACAAAGATGAGAAACATGCAGGTATAAGTGGTTAAATTTTTATTGTAACAATGCTGATATTTTCTACTGCTAGAAAAGCTAATAATTGTGAAACTTATTTCCAACCTTAAAAGGCAATATAGACATACTTGTTTCATATTAAATGGCAAAACATACCAATGGTCAGACAACAGACATAATCTAGCCTACATAGTCTGCCCCACTGAATAGGGTAAAATCGTATGTTTTAGTTGGATGCCATGGACATTTTAAGCTACTTTGATGGAAGTTTCTTGATAGAGTTCTTTACATAATCTGAACAATTACGATTCCATTTTTGTCTATTTCTTATGTAAAATCAATCTCAAAGTTGAACATAACTTGATGAGTCTTCTAGCATAAATTCTTTCGGAGAATAAACTCGTTAACATGGATAAGATATGGATTATCGACCATCATATCTGTTACTTTTTTTATTATGCATATTTACCTGAGAGTATGCTGATTTAACAATTAGTCTGACTATGTTTCATGGGTTCCATTGTTACAGCTGAGTCGGAATACTTTTTCTTTCTAGTACCAATTGAATGAATTTTCTCAATAAAACCATAATTAGAGTTAATACTGTAAGCAATATTATCAAAGCTAATTAATTAATACCTTTATTATCCTTAGTGAACATAATAATAGAATTAAACCTGGTGCACCCTGCTGCATTGAAATAACTAGTTAAAGTTAAAATGTGTTGTCTTGCATGGCCATCCAACCGAGGCACATTTGTGAATCTTTAGTGAAGTATCTTATCAGTTCATTATATTTGTTACTTTGTGTAGGCATGTGGAAGAAGGGAGCAGTAAGACACAATGAACTCGTTGAGATGCAGTACAACTTCAACAATTTAATGAAATCTCAACGTTTAAATGTTTGGGAGTTGCAATTGAATAGTAGTAGCAGTAATTGATTACACAAAGATACAACCACAAGGATAGCAGTACTTTGGTTCTTGTAAATAATGCCAGTTTCATAATCTTGAAATTGAGACAGTGAACTTTTTTGCTGGTAAATCTCTTCATACAGTTGTCAATGTTCGAAAAGAATTTCCTTGTGCATATTGCTGATGTCTATACAGCTGTGCCAAGAGGGCAGCCTACTGATTGGTTGTGTTTGTGCCTCAAGTTGATCTTAGTTTGCTGCCCTGTCAATCAATACTTAACAATTTCAAACCATGATATCAATATAGTAGCCTTGTAACGATTGTTAATCAAATATTGATGCTTGAAGGCACACTACAAATTGAAGATTAAATAAACGAATTGGAGGCAAATGAAACTGATTGTTTTAAGATGAAATTTTGCTTCTCTTGCAGGCTGAACTTGATTTGCTTACACTCTTAAAGGATATATTGGTTTAATTTTATGCTGGCACAATAGTGCTTTGCGGTTCTTTTGTAGAGATCCTTTCAGCTCTAACAGAAGTGAGTTGAGTTGACAACAGAATGATTGTGTGCTATTGGGGGGAGAAATCTTTCAAGAGCTTTGTGCATAACAGAATGGACTTGATGTGTAAGCCTAGATGTCACAGTAGGAAAGCAGGCAGGCAATCTGTGCGCAACAAGCAGAGTCAACCATCAGGCATAAATCTGGGATTATGTTCATACTTGGTTACTTGTAACAATACAAGGATTACAATTGAGATATATAATTAACTATATTAACATTGGAAAGTCAATTCAAGTGGAAAGGACTCGACTTGGGGCCAAACAACTTCAAGACTGACAAAAAATATATATATATTCAAAATATTATAAAAACAATGCAGGAATTTTGGCATCACCTTTAGGCTCATAAGCACATCATTTAGAAACATTTGAAAATACATGTAGTTCATGGCCAAGGCAAAATAAATCAAAGTAAATAACTAGTAGGAACCGAGCTACTATTAGCATTCTTTAATGGGCCATGACACATTTTTGAACTATGTTGGATACTCCTTGGAGCACTAGGTAGCAAGGAAGATTTAAGAGCCAATTTAAAAGTAGCCCTCTAGTCAACTCAATTTCAATCAGAAATATATTGTTTGCAAGTAGATCATCCTAAGTTGATTATTTAGTTGACCCATATAACATTCAATTCCCTAGTTGACTCTTATACTAGTAGATAATTGAACTCACTTGAGTCTACTGATCATCAACTACAACCCATCTAAGATTGAGTCATTGCCTGAGTCAGGGTGTACCTAAAATCCAAAGTACTGGTTTTGGGGATCTTGAGACGTGGTTGTGTGTGTTGAGTTATTATGAAAAAAAATATAAATACAAGCACACATAAATACGAGGATATACATTGTTTGGTAGCTCCTACTCATGATGCATGATTCGTCGGTGGATCACTCTCAAAATTCATATATATTTTTTTTCTCGAATATCTTTTAAAGGCGGAAAAACATTTTACAATACTTATTTTTACAATAATACAAAAAAGATAACCAAATACAAGTAAAACAACTAAAACAATAATAAGAGATGAATTACGAATAAAGTTTTCTCTTTTGCTTGTTTTCTTTTGCCTTAGAATTGCATAGTGTTTCATCGTACTTAAGTTCATCTCACATCTTACTCTATCAATCACTAGAATGATATTATTAGAACCCCTTAATACAATCATGTAATCAAACAACATAAATATAATTTTTTATTGATATGCAATGATATTTGTATTTTTTTAGTGAAGAGATGTAAAAAAAATACTAAAAGGGACGAATAGCTCTCAAATTCAAGATGCAAATATCATTTTTTTACAGTTATATAAAGAAAAAAAATACATTAATATTCAGATTTATTTGTGTTAGAGTAAATGCACAAATCTATTTATGCGGTTTAAACTCTCAATTTGCTTTCACAGCCTATCAATTTATAAGGCAGATCATGCTCATAAAACAATTTTTTTTTGGAATAATTTAGTTGAATAAAATTCAATTAATAGTTTTTTTCCCATCAGGATAATAATACAATGACAAGTGATTTAGTGATTGATTTAAAAATATTAGATTAATATCATTAATTATAAATATTTTTTAACGACAACTAAATACACGGTGCCAATAAAATAAAAAAAAAATCGAATTTTGCTTCAGCCGTCGGAGTCCACACCAAGCTCGGATTGAACTTGAGCATCAAATTTCATGCCGTCTTGCGTGCGATTCCCTGTGGCATCTCCGGCCGGCGCCGCTCAATGGCATGCTTTCCGCTCCCTTCCCTCACATCTCCGTTTTCTCACCGCTCAAATACATCTCCAACCCAGATCGGATCAGAGCCCAGTCAATGAGGATGAGGCGGAGAAGGTGTTCGAAGGAGAAAGCATCGCCAATCGATCGTACTGGAGGAAGAAGATCCACTCGCTATGCGCAGCCCATGGAGACGTCGACGAGGCCCTCCGGCTGCTCGACCGTCTTCGCCTTCGCGGCTATCGCCCAGACTCCCTCAACCTTGCCAGCATCATCCACTCCCTTTGCGCCGCAGGCCGCTTCGAGGAGGCCCACCGCCGGCTCCTTCTTTCCACCGCCTCCGGTTGGCTCCCAGACGACCGCACGGCTAACGTTCTCATCGCCCGCCTCCTTGATGCCGCCACCCCGCATCTCACCCTCCAGGCCGTTGCCTGCCTCACGGACGCTAAACCCGCCTTCGTTCCCTCCCTCACCAACTACAATCGCCTCATCGACCAGCTCTCCTCTCACTCTCAACCCGTCGAAGCCCACGGCATTCTGATCGATATGAGGAGCAGAGGCCGCCTGCCCAATACCGTTTCCTACACCGCCCTCATCCACGGCTTCGCCAGAATTGGAGAATTGGATCGTGCCCGACAGCTGTTTGACGAAATGAACGAAGTTGGCGTTCCTCCCAACTCTCTCACTTACAGCGTGTTGATCAAGGCGGTTCTCGGGAAGAGAAGATTCGAAGAGGGGAGGGACTTGATGGTGGAGCTTTGGAAGAAGATGGAGGAGGAGACAGATCCATCGGCCAACAGTGCCGCATTTGCCAATTTGATTGACTGTTTGTGTCGACAAGGATTGTTCAATGAAGTTTTCAGTATTGCCGAGGATATGTCGCAAGGGAAAACTGTGAATGAGTTGTTTGCGTATGGGCAAATGATGGATTCACTCTGCAGGGCTGGAAAGTATCACGGGGCTTCACGAATCGTATACATAATGAGGAAGAGAGGATTTCTTCCCAGTATGGCTTCTTACAACTGCATTGTCCATGGCCTTAGCAAAGGAAGGGGTTGCATGAGGGCTTATCAATTGTTCAAGGAGGGCATCGAGTTAGGCTATTCACCAACAGAGTCTACTTACAAAGTTCTGGTCGAGGGTCTTTGCCAAGAAAAGGATGTTCACAAGGCCCAGGATGTTGCTGAGTTTATGCTGCAAAGAGAGGCTGTCGATAAGACAAGAATTTACAATATCTTGTTGAGTGCCTTGCGTCTTCTTGACCATCCAAGTGAACAGTTAAATGTGCTTGTATCCATGCTGCAGAAGCAATGCCGGCCGGATGTGGTGACTCTTAATATTGTGATCCATGGTTTCTGCAAAATTGGAAAAGTACACGAAGCAAAGAAGATACTCGATGATATGTTAAATGGTAAGTTTACTGAGCCTGATGTGGTTACTTTTACTACGATTATCCATGGTTTCATGGATGTTGGTCAACCTGAAGAGGCCCTTAATGTATTGAACAAAATGATGCCAAGATGCTGTTGTGCTCCTAATATTGTGACATATAATGCCGTTCTTCATGGATTAACAAGACTTCAAAAGGTCGATGAAGCTATGAAAATATTCCATGACATGTCAGGTAATGATATCACTGCTGACAGCACAACATACACCATACTGGTTGAAGGATTATGTAACGTGGGACGTCTCGAAGAGGTCAAGAGGTTTTGGGATGATATCATCTGGCCATCACAAATCCATGATGAATATGTTTATGGAGCTATCCTTAGAGGTCTATGCTCTTCAGGAAAATTTGAACAATCCTGTGATTTCTTATATGAATTAGTGGACTGTGGGCTTGTTCCTGGGATTGTAAGCTATAACATTGTGATTGACTATGCTTGCAAGATGGGTCTGAAAAAGGAGGCTTATCAGATAGTGAAAGAGATGAAAAGGAATGGGACAAAACCAGATGTTGTAACTTGGAGGATTCTCGACAAGTTAGATGATAAAAATGGCAAGGAATGTTTTATCAGCAATCTGGAATCTGAATTCAACACAGTTGCAGAGGAAGTAGAAATACCAGTAAAGCTTCAACATGATGTGAAATCGATCATACAGGAAGCGGAGTCCAACAATAATACTGAAAACCATGATAACCAATTGGAAGGCCTTGTAGATACATCCTTTGATAAACTACTTGAGGAGGATACTTGTGAGAATCAGAGAGATATAAAGCATATTGGATTGATAGGAGATGCTGAAGCTGAAAATTTTAGGCACTCAGAACAGAAAGAACCCCTTTCAATGATTGCCAGGAGAATTTTTGGACTTCTCTAAGATATCAGGAATTTTAGCAAATGACGAGAGGGGGGGATTCAGACCTCACACAAAATTTGGACGGCATCAGCATGCCTTTAACATTCAGATTCAACAGAAATGTAGTGCTGCCGTAGCCAGAACATAATGGTGCAGTAAGGATCCCTTTGTTCCATGGAAGCTGGACCCTTTTGCTTTAGAGAATATATTTCTAATGAATATTTTACCGAGTGTTTTAGTATCTGATTTTGTAGAAAAATTATGAGCAATGGAAAATTCTTTTCCTGATCAATAGAAAATATGAGTTCCTCCTCTACACAACAACAATCAGTTCCTCCTCCCTTGGCTTGTTGGCCGTGGCTGATTTGTGATTGTCACAGATCTATGGAAGACATGCGTGTGAAACAGTGAGATATCGGATAGTATGTTTAATAGGTGTCCTTCCTGTGCAATAACTTTACATAATATATACTAATTCATTATCTGAGCAAACTTACCCATTTATAGTAGAGTTTTTCTTAAATGATGTTGGTGTATCCTTAATGAGTAAGCATCATTAGCACATGATTTGTAAGACATAGTGAGCAAGTATACACTTTTTATTGCTATGCATCTGTTGTTGGAAAATTGATTTTCATAACTAATAAATGGAATATGGACATGGGTTGCTAGTTCACGAGTATCATCGTAAACTAATTTCTCAAGTGAATGAAAAATCAATATCTCACATTATCTGAGTAATGAAGGGTTAGTCTGCTATGATTGAATGAAAGTATTGACTCGCACACGAGCTAAATTTATTGACGCGCACACGAGCTAAATTTATTGGCGCAAATACATGAACGATAACTCAATATTCATGAATATGATTGGAATTAATTCCAAAATTTGGCTTCAAAAGGAATTAAAAAAACACTACAAGAAATGCGACATTTAGCGACCCAACATTCGGTCACTAATATGTCACTAAATGAATTTAGCGATAAATTAGCAATCAAAAGGGTCCATTAATTATTTTCTTGATCATTGAATATCAGCGACGGCATATAATATGTTGGTCTCTAAATTAATGATTGAATTAAATTTGATCACTAAATTTAGAGATCGAAGTACACAATTCGATCTCTAAGTTAGAGACCATTTTTAATACATCAATCTCTAAATTCATGATGAAAATTTATTATTCGGTCTTTAAATTAGAGATCACTTTTAAAATATTGATCGTAAGAATCCGGTCACTCTTGATCTGCTCTGAGTCTCCCCTCAATTTCGTTCAAGACCACCCCATATGACATCTAGTCTAGACCATAGCTCTGATACCACTTGTTAAAACTAAAATAATTCACATATCTCTACAATAGTATGATTTTGTCCACTTTGGACTTATGCCCTCATGGATTTATTTTTTGATTCTACTCAAAAGGTCTCATACCAATGAAGATATCTTCTTCTTTTAAACCTATAATCTTTTTCATTTATTTCCAATGTGAGACTTTGATTGTATTTCCAATATTTTTAATACCTAACAAGTGGTATAAGACCAAGATTACTCTTCATCAGACTATCTGCTATAAAAGCATAATGCTAGAGGAAGAGGAAAAAGTTGTGATTTCGAAATAGATTCTCAAGATGGAAACACCTGAGCATATTCATCGTTCGAAATGGAAAATATTGAATATTGCAAATCACAGATGCAACATTTCATCATGATGGACATTGATAACTGGTTTATCTTAATGGAGGTATTTGAAGTCCCAAAGGATAGCAAAAGGAGACTTCTCAAGAAAAAAAAGGACCGAGGAACAAATTCAAAAATTAAAGATAAATAGAAAGGTAACACAAATGTTTGTAATTTTTTTGCCTAACAATATGTTGTGCAAGATAGAAGAGTACAGGGATGCCAAGGAATTATGAACAAAGCTAATAAAGTTTTATGAAAAACCCTCACAAGCACAAAAGGAGGATGAGCCTAAAGAGGGAGGCTTGTTGACTCAAGAATAAGCGGATTCAGAGGTTAAGAGGTGTTCAACATTTGAGATGGAGGAAGTTGAGAAAGTATCCACTATAGGGATTGAGAGGGAGGATAGATCATTGACATCGAAATAAGAGAAACCTTCAACATCTGAAGTCGATGAGGAGGAAGCTAGTGCCACTTCTACAAGCATAGAGAGTCCAACTCTTAAAAGTATAATAATTTCATGTAACAAAAATAAAGATCACATTATATGCTTTGAGCATAGGGAGAAAGGATACTATAATAGCAAGTGTCCAAAATTGATAAAGAAAAAGGCTCTAGTGGCACTTAAGTCAAAAGAAGACGAGCCCTTGGTACGGAAAGTCAAGGAGCATATAATGTGCTTCTCATGCAACCAACAAAGAAATTACCGAAGTCAATGTTCAAGGGGAATTAAGGAACTCAAATAAAGACAAGGGAGGAATCAATCTTATGGAGAGCCTCTAAGGTAAAATCCAAGGTATCATTTTATAATGAAATTCCTTTATATCATAATAAGAAGCGTGTTATATGATTTTAGTGCTCATTATCATAAATATATGAAATTTGATAAACCTAAGGACTATTCTAGAGTATGTAATGGTAGAACTACCTTACCTAAGAATAGAGAGGTAGAGAGAAATCTAGACAATAACCATAAGAAGAGTAGACATATGCCTAGAAAGACAATGTCCATAATAGACATTAAAAATTTAGAATTAAGGTCTTAGAGAAGGAAAATCAAGTATTGAGGTTAAGGCTTAATCAATTGGAGAAGACCCTAAGAAAGATGACAAATGTGGTTAAGGGGTAAAAGAAGGAAAATTTAGATTTAGATAGGCAAGAACTATCCAAGGACAAGAAGGGTTTGAGATACATCAAAGTCTAAGGATAGTATGTTATCCTATCATAGGGTTTCATATAACTATGCAACTACTAGGTCTAGAGATAGGGTCAAGATTACAAGGGAGGTCATCTCTAGTGTTGACTTTAATGATATGAACATGACTAAGGCTTTTAAGAAGTCTAGAAGAATCATTAGGAAAGTATCTAAGAAGATTATCCCTAATAAATACCTAATATATTCAAGGAGCTCCAATAGAGAGAAAATGGACAAGAATTGAGGATTCCAATGTGGACTTACATGACAATCTTAAATCAGAAACACATAAAAATAGCTATAAAAAAAAATCAGTTTAAAAATCCATGCTTGTTTTCAATTAATAATACTTAAACTAATTATTTTAGATTCCCATGAGGATTAATATGCAAATTGTAAATACCAATTACCATAAGTATGTTGGTGCAATCAACCTCTAGAGTTTTGATATTTGATAATATACCTATATCTGGTCAAGATTGACTAAGGGTTGATCTAAACAGGACTTGATATTTGAAAGTAAGCTAAGTCCAGGCAAATCAAGGTGATCAGTTCTCTGGTAAGGGTGAGAAGTCTATCGAGTGAGTCCAGGTAGGTCAATGATGACTGATGTCTAATAAGGGTGAGAAATCTACTAAGTGACTAGCGAGTCTGGCAAGTCAAGGATGATTGCATGTCTGACAAGTGGCAAGTCCAAGTAGTTCTGGATGATCGGAGGATTAGAGGCTTGGAAAGGAAAATCCTAGAGGAATGAACCCTAAGTGGTGAGATCCTAAGGAGTGAACCTTAGGTGGTAAAGTCTTGGAGGAAGTCCAAGCAAGAAGCCTAGTAGGTCGGATAGACTTACAAGGTTATGCTTGATCATAAGGTAGTGACCTTTAGGTGGTAAAGTTTTGGAGTGAACTCCAAAAAGAGGTAAGCCTAGTAGGTCAAGTAGACTTATAGGATTATGTTGCTTGTTGTGTTTGAATGTTGTTTTGCAGGAACCTGGAGCTGGAAGCAAAATAGAGAGCAGACAAATGAAATTGGAAGTTGGTCGGAGTCAGTTGACTCCAGGCGCCCGGATTGGGTTCAAGCGCCCGGAAGAGATCCGAGCACCCGAATCAGGACAAGCTGCGACGGAACAAGTCCGATAAGGTCTCATCGAGGGTTCGGCATGTCAGCAGTCCAAGCGCTCGTTAGGGGTCAAGGCGCTTGGATATGGATAAACAACGATCGATTCGGATCAGATAGACGCACTACTAGGGGCGCTCGGAAGGCCTTTCAGGCGCTCGAAATAAGTCTGTATAAGTCGTTGCGAACATAATCTTTATACATCAATTCTTTATGACTTTCCTACTCTATGCTCATGAACACACTCGAAACTCTGCAATCGAGGAAGCTCCAGGAGGGGTGCACTGCGCTCAGAACTTTCGATCCGTTCAAAAAATTTGTTTGTATTTATTCAAGTATCTACACTTTATTTCTTTATCTTTGGTGACAAAAAGTCATACGCTGACCTCAGACACCCTACACGACCAGTCCCACAGTCATTTGTAGAGAGACAAATCATAAGTGACTTTTTTTTGGCTTGGAACAATGACCATTGCATGAGGAAGGGCAGGAACTTGACAAACATTGCGCTGCCAGGAATTGACCTCTAGACCTCTGCACTAATTTCTTTATCTTTGATTGTATACTTAATTTGTAAGCGATTTCTCCACCTCTAGAAAAGTTCCAGAAAAGAGATAAAGATAGTGGACGAG
The DNA here is from genome assembly GCA_038050645.1 of Hedychium gardnerianum. Lineage (NCBI taxonomy): Eukaryota > Viridiplantae > Streptophyta > Magnoliopsida > Zingiberales > Zingiberaceae > Hedychium > Hedychium gardnerianum. Next base: position 10,490 of record JBBUKS010497304.1, read on the forward strand.
CGCCTTCAGTACTTAGACCTTGGACGTACTGACCTTGGGGGATTGGGAACCAAGTAAACTTGCATGTCTTTGTATTTTGTGTTCTTTATTATATTTCCGCTGCAACTAACTCTGATTAGAAAGAATGAACAACGAAATGAAAAGAAAAGATGGATCAATATTCACCCCCCACCCTCATCATCCTCACGATCCTACAATTGATATCAAAGTCAGCTAACTCTCGATCGAGCTAACCGTCAAGGGAGTAAGGAGGCCAAAGATTGAAAGGAAGAAGATCTAAAAGGTAGGGATGTAAATTTGAAATTCAAATTCGACATAATTTATTTCAAGGGCAGGGAGAGAGGGCATTACAAAAATAAATGTTATACTCATAAGATTTGGATGACACAACCGGCAAGGAACTAATGCTAGGAGCCCGAAGGAATAAAGAGCACATCGTGTGCTTCAAGTGTCAGATCCGGATATTACAAGAACCAATGCCCTAGAGAAGAAGACGAAAAAAATCCAAAAATTTAGGGGTTACGAAAAAGATTGGTAAATTTATAATTTATGAAAATGCCCCTAGTACAATGCATGATAAATTAAGTTCATCTATTTTTGCAATAAATTAGATAATTTACATGATAAATTAAATTTAAAAATTAAATTAATAAAGATAATATAAATTTGAAAGATTCTAATTTAATCACTAGTAGCCTTACCGTAGATTTAATTAATTCTAAAAATATTGATCTAATTAACAATACAAATTCAAACAATAAAAAGTTAAGAATAATTCAGAATTAATTAATTTCAATAATAAAATTAATCAATCTAGATAATAAGAAATTGGAAGTTGGCCGGAGTCAGTTGACTCTAGGCGCCTAAATTGAGTCCAGGTACCTGGAAGAGATCAGGTGCCCGGATCAGGATAAGCTACGACGGAACAAGTCAGATAAGGTTTCGTCGAGAGTTCACTACGTCAACAGTCTAGACATCCGAAAGGGGTACATACACCCAAATATGGATAAGCAGCAGATAAGTCGAATCGGACGCACTGTTGGGGGCGCCCAGAAAGCCTTTCAAGCACCTAGAATAAGTCTATATACGTTATTATGAATAAAACCTCTATATATTAATTCTCTACAACTTTCGTACTCTGTGCTCGTGAACACGCTCGAAGCTCTGTGACTGATGAAACTCGAGAAAGAGTGCACTGCGCTCAGGACTTTCGGATTAATTTAAAAAATATATTTGTATTTTTAAGTATATGCACTTAAATTCTTTATCTTTGATTGTATACTTAATTTGTAAGTGATTTTTTCTTCTCCAAAAAAGTTTTAGAAAAGAGATAAAATTAGTGAACGGACACCTCTCTACTTAAGCCTGGGACATGTTAATTTTGAGGACTCTGGTTTAAACTGCCTCCATCAATTCTCACGATCCTTCATCAAGGACTCTGGTTTAAACTGCTCCACGACTGCTTCACTAAATTTATAAGGACCTGAAACTCCATTTTCAACCAAAAAGTATCTATAAATATATTTCAAGGATTTGCATCTTACAATGTAAATATTTTATCTTGGGCATCCAAAAGAATTGGCAAAGGAAGTTAAGTGATCGGGCTTAGCAGAATTGGTGTGTAGTTAGTTGGCTTAGGTGTAATCTATTGGCTAAAATTAATGGGCGATTTTATCCCATTATAAATATAAATTAATTTTCATATTTAAGTACGAAAACCAAAAGGTTTGGAAGGGCTTTACCACCTCATCTCGATGTCTCAGTATTTTTGCGTCAACCGTCGATGTATCTCTGTCAGCCTATCCTATCACAAAAGGTCCCAATCAAATCAAGACATCAACTTTTTCTACTAATCCACCAGAAAAGCGAATCCTACTGTACACATGAAGGTACAAATTTGGGTGAGAAGTCGGTTGGGGTGGCGTCGAGAGCTCAGCGATGACCATTGGGACCGCGCACATTCACACCAATAAAAGGAAGCTCGTCTTCCTCTCCAAGTGTATTCAACCTCTCCAAGCTCGTCACCTCCCCACGCCTCACCTCTTCATACTACAACTATATTTATTTGCTATCGGGGGGATTTTGAAATGGAAAGATGGGCGAAGGAGCGGTCACCTGACGGTCACCGGAGCCGGTCCTTCTCCGCAACGCTGCTCGCCGCCATCGACCGGTCCATCGATGTGTCCGACGGAGGCGGAGATCCGGACTCCTCCACCGCTCCGGCCTACATATCCACTGCGGAGCTGAAGCGCGATCCGGCGAGCTTACCCGGTAGCCTAAGACCTAGCATCTCTGCCTCTCGCTCCTTTGGTAGATCCGACTGCGGCGGTCGCTCGTTCTCCTCTTCGTCCTACGATCTGGATTTGATGGCGATGAGGCCAATCCGAACCGCGGCCTCCCTTCCGCCTACGCCGCGGGTTACCTCGACGAAGGCGTCCCACGGGCAGGAGGCGAAGAAATTGATCTCGAGCCGGAGTAAGGTTCCGAACCCGGGGCGACGGAAGGAGCCATCATCGCCAGGGGCACGCCTAGCCGGCTTCCTGAACTTCCTCTTCGCCGATTCCTCCTCAGGGAAGCCGAGGAAGCTAAAATCCTCTAGTGCCTCCGTCGACGGCGAAGCGTCGACCTGCTCCACTGCGTCGTCGTCGACGGGCGGACAGCCAGCATCAGGTGGCATTACGTTGGACGGCCGGCGGAGAGGGTGCGAGGTCGATAAAGCCGCATCGGCGGCGTCGGCGGAGGAGGCGAAGGCGAAGGGGAAAGTGAGAGAGGCGGTGCGGAAGAAGGTGGCGGAGCTCTTGAGGAGGGAAGCAAAGGAAGAGGAGGCGACGAGCGACTCGAGCTCTGATCTGTTTGAGCTGGAGGATCTGACGGTTACCAGAGGAAGAGCCAACGACGACAAGTGTACCAGATGACTCAACCCGTCACCAAGCGCGCCATTTCTTCTTATGGAATCAATTAATTATTTTTACAAATTTCAAAAGCAAGCAACTTTTTCATTTGAGCCTGTATTGTTATTGTTCTAATACTTAACAAGGAATAAAACATGCTATGAAATGAAATACAGAAATAGATTGATCATTTTATTCTTATGTTTTAATTTGTAAAAATATTAGAAATAATAATGTTAGGAATAACAATACCCTATTTCATTTGAATATAATATATAGTTCGATTCATTGAATTCATTATGAATCTTTTCTTTCCCTCTCTCTCTATTTTTTTTTTTTTTGGTTGTTTAGCCTATTCATTTTATTGACTGCACAAACTTTGTAGGAGAAAATCTAGTTTAATGAACTCATGTGTGAATTGTGACACAGGAGTAGAAATGGATGTTAATATGCATGTGCACCGAACAGATTTGAAGACTTTGTGTTGTAACTGACACACTCTCTCTCAAAATTCTATTCTCTCCTCTATCCAACTAATGTGTCAGAAAATCCATGTGCTCCATTTTGTATCAAAATTCGGCCAAGCTTCCAGTTTGACATTAGCAGAGTAGAATTGATTTCTGTGCGTGGAAAAAGAAATGCAATGATTGTAATCCCATGGGTGCAGTTTGACATTAGTAGATCGAGTAGATATGATTTCTTTGTCATCTTCTTTAATTAGTCATTATCTACCAACCTTCCGGCCATGCCCGGCCGGACACAGCAACCACTCATTATTATCCACTCGAGCTCATCTTCTTCTGGCCAACGCCGGATGATCTTGAGTGTCTATCTAAGTGCAACTGACGATAGCAACCCCGAATCCACTAAATCAAAACACCATCCGGCTCTATCATCTATAGGGTGGAATAGCCTTCTCTGGCACTGTAGAAAAGCGATAAGGAAACCACATATATAATAAAGTAGTGAATAAAAAGTTCTAAAATTTAGTTCAATTATTTAAATTTATTCATTTAATTAATTTTGTATGTATTAAATAAATATAAATAAATTTTTATTAAATCAAATATTAAATTTATTCATGAATATTTGATTTATTTAAAATCCTAATTAATTATGTTCGCATGTTGGATCTAATGAAGGAAACCCATTTCATGATCTCAATTTTCAGCCCAGTGCGAAGCTCATTATTCACCCAAAGGAGGTTATGTCATCACGTCTCCTTGCATTTCTAAGTTGAAGGAAGGATGAAAATCCCTTGCGCCATCT